>JBCFYV010004904.1:0-27551 GCA_039000515.1 Timema cristinae
ATATTCTTTTTCCCTCTTCCTTAAAAAAAAACTACACTAATGACTACAACACCCACCCACTGGCGGGGGGTAATATTCTATTTTCCTCTTCCAAAACCCAAAACACAAAAAGTGAGCTACCACAACCCCCCCATGGCAGGGGTAATATTCAGTTTCCTCTTCCAAAAACCAATACAAAAGGGGCTCACCCACGGGCAGGTAATATTCTAGTTCCTTCTTCCTTAAACCAAACTACACTAAGTGAGCTACACCCACTGGCAGGGGTAATATTCTATTTTCCTTCTTCCTTAAACCAAACTACACTAAGTGAGCAAACACCCCTGGCAGGTTAAATTCTAGTTCCTTCTTCCTTAAACCAAACTACACTAAGTGAGCTACACCCTGTAATGTAATTGATTGCCCCTGAAAAGTATGTGAAAGCATTGACAAGAATATCGTCCAAATTTTTTATAAACGTCTTATTTCATTTAAATTATTATAGTATATTACGTGGCGCTTAAACCTCTTCCTCTAAATTATTTACTAGTTAGGTTCGCGCCTCGTGGTAAGATGCAGCATCTACTGGAGCTAAATTTAAGACAATTTAAAGATCTTTTAATGTATTTCCTTTCGAAAGCTTCCAAAAGCAATGGGTATTTTTGTTCTGATTTGAAGGTGTGTAATTAACCGTTGGGAAAAGATTCCTTCGAGAATTTCTATTGAACTCAGATATATGTGACTTTTTGAAGCTCCGTTATTTACTGGGGCAATCGGTCGTGGTCTTGAAGGGACGTGCTTTAAGCGATCAGTGTTTATAATTGTTAGGCCCTCGACATGATCGTGTTTCGATTAAAAAATATAATAACAATATAAATTTAAATTTAAAGAATAAACAGATATCAAACTTTATGTGAATAATTATCATTTATTAAAGTCTAATGATAAGGAACGAGGCATTAAAGTAAAAACATATTTTGCGTAATAGAAATAAAGATTTACGGAAATGACTCTGTTATGTAATATAGCAAATAGCACACAACTGGGGCTTTTATAATCAAAAATATTACGAAGTGTAATAAATAGTCCAATGAGGGAAGGAACGCAAAAAGTGTAACTAATGCATCCAACAAGGGGCTGAAGAAACGTAAGTGTAACAAATGGCGACACAACGTGGGGGTTAATGGGCGACTATTAACGCTCGCCAAGATCGTAATGTAACAAATGGCGCTACAACTTAGGGCTCGAATACCGCGAACTGAGACAAAGGTGCGTCACTGAGCTAAAGGAAGAGAGGCACACCAGGAGACAGCACATAATCACCAAAGGACGGAAACACCACACCAAGGAGACGGCACAGTCAAGAAACAGCGCAAAGGACTGTTGGAGACGGCACACCTGCAAGAGACGACACGCCGACGGCACACCTGCAAGAGACGGCACACCAACGGCACACCATCAAGGAACGGGACTGAGGACCTTTTGGAGACGGCAGCAGTCAAGAAACAGCGTCGAGGACAGATAAGTGGCAACAGAAGCTGAAAACTCTAAAAAAAAAAAAAAAAAAAAAAAAAAAAAAAAAAAAAAAAAAATTATCTAATTTCAATTGTGTATTTTGGGGGAAATAAAATTTGTTTTTATATTGTTGGGTTTTCCCAACAAATTAAATTAAAACTAACAATAAAAAAAGTGTATGGGCCTAATTTTAAATTAAATTTCCACTATAAAAAGTAATTCTTAGATCAATAGTACTTGAAATTTGTCAAGGCCTAACACAAATAATTCATAGATCAACTTAAGAAAAATTTTTTTAAAATTTTTTCAACATGGCAGACAAGGTGATAAGAAAACCCCGAAGATTTATGATGATGAAGACACAATGCCATTTTTTTATGAGGAGATGAAAGGGCAGGTCAATTCAGGAGGGCAAATTGTGAACAGGAACAAGAAGGGAGTGAGGAGGAAATAGGGGCTAGCTCTGGGGAGGTAGCAAGAAACGAAGTAATCCTGAAAAACGCTGAATAAAAGGGTTAGGGGGAACAATAACCTTAGTGGAAGAGAGGGTGGCTAAACCAGTAGAACAAGTAGATCTTTTAAATGCTATATTAGAAAAAATTGATCGAACTGCATCAGAAAATAAAAAGGTTTTGGGAAAAAAAGGGGACAAACTTTAGAAACTAAACTCAACCAAAAGGTCGACGAACAATCAAAGAATATAAAAAAAAAAAATTTGAGAATTTAGAATTAATTAATCAAAATTTAATCCAACAAATTAATAAAATTAATGACGGGGTTTCAGAAGGAGAAAAAAAACAAGGAAATTTAGAGGTTAGGCAGGAAAATCTAAGAAAGGAACATTTTAATTTAATCGATCAAATATCTTCAGTGACAAACAAAACAGAGGGTTGGAGAAAAAATTAATAAAGAAACCAGTAAATTAGAAAAACAAATACAAACACAGGATACCAGATAGCACACAACAAATCAGCTGTTCAGGTAGTGCAATCCAATTTGGAAATTCAAATAGAAAAGGTGAGTTAGAAATTGAAGGGCAAGAGGATGCTAATAGGCAATTTTTTTAAAGAAAAATATTAATGAGGAATTCAAATAGAAAGGAAAGAAATTGTGGAGATAAAAGAAATTGTAAATGAAAACAAAAAAAGGGTTTGGAAACTTTAGATCAGAAAATAAACAACTTACTGATCAAGTACAACTTAACAAAGGTAGGGGGACAGATAACAAAAAGGGGTGTAGCCCACAATCTCTTAACCAAAAATGTCAATGACCTTACTTTGTCACTCATTCCTAGGTAAAATGGGAGCAAAGGGCAAAATATCTGTGGCTCAATATTTGCAAAAAATTGAGAGAGTTTGGAAAGAAGGGGATTTAAGGGAAAGGAACAAAATTGAAATTTTGCCTCATGTTTAGAAGGGGAGGCTAGGAACTGGGCCAGTTATAAAAGAGGATAATGGGAGACCTATGAACGGGCTAAGCGCGCATTTTTGGATCACTTTTGGTCTCAGAGATGCAGGACGCCCTTTCTGCAGTTAATATTTAAAAAATAGATATGATTCAAAAAAAGGAAACAATGAATGAGTATTTTCATGTTTTTGTTTTCTCAGGCTAGGTTTTTAAAAATTATCCATTGGAAGAACACGGGTTTTGGTGAAACATCTAACAAATCACTTTCCTCTTCGGGTACAAAATGTACTGTTAAGTTTAATGCCCAAAATGTGAAGGAGAGGAAAGAGTATGAAGGATTTGACAATAGGGGGCAAAGGAATGGGGAAAGGAAGTAAAAAATGAAACACCCAATTTTGATAGAACTAGACAGACCTATAATCCATTCGGTCGTGATAATAAACAAAATAGACCACCAAACCCTTTCCCCAAATTCAAAGCGTCGAGAAAAACGGCAGGCCCAACAGACCTAACTATTTTATAAACCAAGGGCAAAATAGGCAAGTCCCAACAATCATATGATAGGACGAACCGAAAATGGGGTGAGGGAAAACCCCAGACAAGAGAGCCGAACAATTACAACAAACAGGTAAATAATAGTCAGACTAGAAGAATAGCAGCAGAAGTACACTCTGCACCTAGTTTTAATGATATTGCACCATTCACAATGGGTCACACAGTCGTTAGAAATGAAAATCAGGGAAACTGATTGCTAGGGCCCATGGCAGTCCACATGAGGTCAACAAAGTAGTAATAATGGGACTAATGAACAGATTAATTATTTGAACTTTTTTAAACAATTTTGTTAAACAACCCGGAAAGAAAACCAGGTCAAAAAAAAAAATTTTTAAGACAAGCTTATAATAAAAATTAGTTGGGGCCCGTAATTTCTTTTTAAAAAAAAAAAAACCAGTGACATTTTTGTAAATTCAGGATTTAAATTTTCGATTTTTTGGAAAAGGGGTATTTTGTCGCAGGGGGTCTGACTCCCTTGTATTTTTGGGGGCAAAAAATTTGAACCGGGGCCCAAAACCCGAGTTAATATTGGATTTTTTGGGGGGCGGGCATTAAACCGGGACCACCCTATTAAGTTTTGAGAGTTTTCGGGGCCAAAGGGGGTCAGCAGAGTTCTAAACCGCCTGGGGTTTTACCGGGCATTTGAACGGGGTTTTGGACCTTTTAAGAAAAAACGCCTCTTGTGTTTTTTAAAAGGCCAGAGAAAGGGGATTGTCGGTAAACTGTATCCCGGAAAAGTATCCTAAAAGGATACTTTTCCATTTTTGGGAGTTAGCCTTTATTGCCCCTTTTTAAAAAAATAAATCAATATTATGCACAATTTTAAAAAGCAACTTTTTTTTAAAATAAAATTTTTTAAAGGGAAATAATAATCAAATAAAAAAAAATAATTATAAAATATTTCAAAAGTGAGTTTTAAATTAAAACCCAAAAAAAGGGGGTTTTTGTTAAGGGGTTATATACTAGGTTTTTCCCCGTGCTGGGGAGAGATTCAGCATCTTTTTGTTGTTTTTCATTTTGTTTTACTGGGGGTTTAAGTGTCATACTAATTAAATAAATGATACGAAATGATAATAAAAATTTTCTTTTAGACAATGTATGTTTTTTATATTGCCATTTCTAGTTTTAAAACCCAATGTACTAAAATTTTTTACTATTTAATTATGTTTTTTTTAAATTTTTTATTTTAAAGGGAAAAACTATTTTCAGCAAATGGGGTTGCTCAAAAGCAAATTTTATTTGACCGTTTGGTACAAAAGTTGTAAATTTTTGTGATCATATAGAAATTTTGGGCCCAAGAGATTTTTTAAAGTAAGGTAACAAAGTTTTAAAAGAGCCTTTGTAATTTGGTGAAAAAAAAAATCACAAAAGGGGATCCTTAAAGGGAAAAAATGAAACAAGGGGCAAAAATTTTTTAAAGAAGTTTGGGCCATAAAAAAAAAAAAAAAAAAAAAAAACAAAAGGAAATGCAAATTGTTTGGGCCCAAAAATTTAAATTTAAAAAAACCTTAAATTTGAGAAAATTAAAAATTAAAATTTTTCTTGATAAATAAACTTAGACATGTTATTTTTTTAAATTTTTATAATTAGGCGGGCATCTTACTTAAAATATTTTATTTCATTTAATCAAAATTTAAACAAATTTTTTACTTGTTTATCTTATTTTAGTTAATCCTAATTAAAAAACTGATAAATTTTAAATTTTAATGAATAATTCATATAACCCCCTTTCCCCTTTTAAAATATTGAAAATTATGCAATTTTGTTTAATTCAAAAAAGGGTGTTTAAAAAAAATTGAAAATTTAAGTAAATTTTTTTTGAAACTATAAAAGGATGTTTTTAAAAAATTTAAACTTTTGTAAAAAATTTTTAAAACTTAAACAGGGGGGTAAAAAAATGATCAGTCGTCTTTTCTCGGGCTTTTAATTTTTTTTTAGCAAAACGTACAAAAAAATAAAAGCCCGGTTTTTACTTTTAGATACACTTTGGGGGGGATTGTAAAAAAAAATTTATTTGCCCCTGAAAATATGTGAAAGCATTGACCCAAAAATATCGCCTAATTTTATAAACGCCCCTTTTTTTATTTAAAAATTTTTAAATATTTTACGGGCGCTTAAATCACGCTTCCTTTAAAAATTTTTAAAAAATTTTTTTTCGCGGCCTCGTGGGAAATTGGGAGCAACTACTGGGGCTAAATTTTTAAAACAAGTTAAGATCTTTTTAAGTATTTCCCTTTGAAAACTTCCAAAACAAAAAGGTAA
The DNA here is from genome assembly GCA_039000515.1 of Timema cristinae. Lineage (NCBI taxonomy): Eukaryota > Metazoa > Arthropoda > Insecta > Phasmatodea > Timematidae > Timema > Timema cristinae. The sequence goes on from JBCFYV010004904.1 coordinate 5,716, forward strand.
ATTTTTTTTCTGAGTTTTAAGGTGTGTAATTTACCGTTAGGAAGATTCCTTCGAGAAGCTTCTATTGAACTCAATATGGGGACTTTTTGAAGCTCCGTATTTTACTGTGCAAACGGTTTGTGGGCTTGAATGGACGTGCTTTTTAAACGATAGGATTATAATTGGGTTTGGGGGCCCCCGACATGAACGTGTTTCGAAATTTAAAAAAAATTTAAAAACAATAAAAATTTTAAAATTTTAAAAAATAAACCAAAATCAAACTTTATGTGATATATTATCATTTATTAAAGTCAAAAATAAGGAACAGGCATTAAAAGTAAAGCACCCTATTTTCGTTTAAAAGAAATAAAGAATTTTTTGGGAAAGACTCTGTTATGTAAAATAGCAAAAAAGCAAAACAAAAGGGGGCATTTATAAAAACAAAAATATTACGAAGTGTAATAAATGACGTCCAAAGAGGGAAGGAACGCAAAAAGTGTATTCTAGTTTCCCTTCTTAAACCAAACTACACTAAGTGAGCTACACACACCCACCCACTGGCAGGGTAATATTCTAGTTCCTTCTTCCTTAAACCAACTACACTAAGTGAGCTACACACACCCACCACTGCAGGGTAATATTCTAGTTCCTTCTCCTTAAACAAACTACACTAAGTGAGCTACACCCACTGGCAGGGTAATATCTAGTTTCCTCTTCCTTAAACCAAACTACACTAAGTGAGCTACACCCACTGGCAGGGTAATATTCTAGTTTCCTCTTCCTTAAACCAAACTACACTAAGTGAGCTACACCTACTGGCAGGTAATATTCTAGTTCCTTCTTCCTTAAACCAAACTACACTAAGTGAGCTACACCCACTGGCAGGGGTAATATTCTAGTTTCCTCTTCCTTAAACCAAACTACACTAAGTGAGCTACACCACTGCAGGGTAATATTCTAGTTCTCTCTTCCTTAAACCAAATACACTAAGTGAGCTACACACACCCACCCACTGGCAGGGGTAATATTCTAGTTCCTTCTTCCTTAAACCAAACTACACTAAGTGAGCTACACCACTGGCAGGGTAATATTCTAGTTTCCTCTTCCTTAAACCAAACTACATTAAGTGAGCTACACCCACTGGCAGGGGTAATATTCTAGTTCCTTCTTCCTTAAACCAAACTACACTAAGTGAGCTACACCTACTGGCAGGGGTAATATTCTAGTTCCTTCTTCCTTAAACCAAACTACACTAAGTGAGCTACACACACCACCCACTGGCAGGGGTAATATTCTAGTTCCTCTTCCTTAAACCAAACTACACTAAGTGAGCTACACCCACTGGCAGGGGTAATATTCTAGTTTCCTCTTCCTTAAACCAAACTACATAAGTGAGCTACACCCACTGGCAGGGGTAATATTCTAGTTTCCTCTTCCTTAAACCAAACTACACTAAGTGAGCTACACCCACTGGCAGGGGTAATATTCTAGTTTCCTCTTCCTTAAACCAAACTACACTAAGTGAGCTACACCCACTGGCAGGGGTAATATTCTAGTTTCCTCTTCCTTAAACCAAACTACACTAAGTGAGCTACACCACTGGCAGGGGTAATATTCTAGTTTCCTCTTCCTTAAACCAAACTACATTAAGTGAGCTACACCCACTGGCAGGGGTAATATTCTAGTTCCTTCTTCCTTAAACCAAACTACACTAAGTGAGCTACACCCACTGGCAGGGGTAATATTCTAGTTCCTCTTCCTTAAACCAAACTACACTAAGTGAGCTACACCCACTGGCAGGGGTAATATTCTAGTTTCCTCTTCCTTAAACCAAACTACACTAAGTGAGCTACACACCACCCACTGGCAGGGGTAATATTCTAGTTCTCTCTTCCTTAAACCAAACTACACTAAGTGAGCTACACCCACTGGCAGGGGTAATATTCTAGTTTCCTCTTCCTTAAACCAAACTACACTAAGTGAGCTACACCCACTGGCAGGGGTAATATTCTAGTTTCCTCTTCCTTAAACCAAACTACACTAAGTGAGCTACACCCACTGGCAGGGGTAATATTCTAGTTCTCTCTTCCTTAAACCAAACTACACTAAGTGAGCTACACCCACTGGCAGGGGTAATATTCTAGTTTCCTCTTCCTTAAACCAAACTACATTAAGTGAGCTACACCCACTGGCAGGGGTAATATTCTAGTTTCCTCTTCCTTAAACCAAACTACACTAAGTGAGCTACACCTACTGGCAGGGGTAATATTCTAGTTTCCTCTTCCTTAAACCAAACTACATTAAGTGAGCTACACCCACTGGCAGGGGTAATATTCTAGTTCCTTCTTCCTTAAACCAAACTACACTAAGTGAGCTACACCTACTGGCAGGGGTAATATTCTAGTTTCCTCTTCCTTAAACCAAACTACACTAAGTGAGCTACACCCACTGGCAGGGGTAATATTCTAGTTTCCTCTTCCTTAAACCAAACTACACTAAGTGAGCTACACACACCCACCCACTGGCAGGGGTAATATTCTAGTTACTTCTTCCTTAAACCAAACTACACTAAGTGAGCTACACCCACTGGCAGGGGTAATATTCTAGTTCTCTCTTCCTTAAACCAAACTACACTAAGTGAGCTACACCCACTGGCAGGGGTAATATTCTAGTTTCCTCTTCCTTAAACCAAACTACACTAAGTGAGCTACACCCACTGGCAGGGGTAATATTCTAGTTTCCTCTTCCTTAAACCAAACTACACTAAGTGAGCTACACACACCCACCCACTGGCAGGGGTAATATTCTAGTTCTCTCTTCCTTAAACCAAACTACACTAAGTGAGCTACACCCACCCACTGGCAGGGGAAATATTCTATTCATGAATCGAATACTCGATGCATTGGTAGTATAGTAATTGATTATCACATAATTAAATATTAGTTGATGTAATTGATTTAATGTAAATTAAGTTTTTAGTTTTATCATTCTTAAATATAAAATAACATATTTCTCATGCGATGCAAGAGGTTTTTTTAATAATTGCTAACTGAAGATTATAAGAATTATTTTCATGTGACATATTAGTTTTAAAGTGGTCTTATTTTGATATATTGTATTATTACTGATATAATAATATACGTTTGTTACATTTTGTCAATATTTATTTGTCCTGAGTCCACTATTAAATTGAGTCTTTAATCTTAGCACATTTAGACTGGTTTTAATCGTGAATTTTTGACAGCAAATATTGAGTATTTGATTATTAATATAAACAAAAACTAAGATGTTTGTAAAGTAATTGTTTTTCTCTCCTGTGTAAATATTATATTTATCTGTGCTATAAATAAAGCATACTGTATTGATAATCATCAAATACACAATCTAGTAGGGTCTCGGTAACTTGACATGCACATGTGCACACAGTTGTTGGCGCCAGTCATCACAATCCAAGGTCATTCAACTGTATAACCTCTCAGTTTGTTTGTGTAACTCGAGTGGAACAGTCGTGCGTGGTGTTTTTACAAGTGCTGTGTTTGTTGGTTTTCCAATTAAGTTACGTGTTATTTGAATCAATACAATATTATATGTACAGTGCTGTACTGCATTTCTGTATATTACATGTATGTATATACAACATTGTATTAACACGTAATGTATTGTACTGTATGTATATTACTGTTAATGTACCATAAAATATTAAAGTACAGTAGAAATGTAACTATAATATTTAATACTGTATTGTGATTAATTCTTTTTGAGTAAACATTCATCTCATGCAAGTTCATTCATAAAACTCGATACCATCTCAGTCCACATTAGGTCGAGTTTCTGAGACTATATACTATAAATTTCACAGGCCTGCAATGGAAAAATTGTTTGAAAACTAATCACTGGTTCTTATAGAATTTTGGGCGCTGATTTCAGTAAAAATAGTTAAATAATTCCATCACGTAACATTTTTTGCACAAACTCAAATTTTCCGATTTCAACACCCACCAATTGACTGCATTAAGCTTCTTAAGATTTTTTTTATATCTCTTTTAGCCCATTTTATGTTATCCTTAAATTGATCAATATGTGTTCTTATAATAAAGAAAGAGGGGTTTATTTGGTGATAATAAACAATAGTGCCATGAGCTAACAATAGAATCCCATCAAAATAGTAACATTGTTATTTATATATTTTTATGCCCTAAAATTACTTGGGGGAATGTCTTATAGCACAATTTATTGTGATAGTTTGTTTTATTTGGATAAATCCAGTTACTATCACACATTAGAATTCATTTTGATATTAAATTTTAACTGCTCAAAATGGCAATAATTGACCATAAATTGAGTATTTAAGCTATCAATATCTTTATTGGCGAAGTTTTGTAATTGTTGAAACGGATATTTTTTAAAGCAAAGTCCTAGCTGATCGTTCTGAAGCCAAGTCAAAGCTGTACACACCCCAATACAATAAATATAGACTTGTTTCAAAATGTGCTGTAGCTAGGTTTGCAACAACTTTTGGTGTCATTTAAATTTTAATATTCTGAAAGCAATATTACAGCATCAATCCATATACTTTAGTGATATATGTAATTCATATATATACGTAAACTTACTATAAAAAAAAGTAGGGCCATATCTTTTGAAAAATGAAATATGACTTTTCTAAGCCAACTATTGGATTTGATTATTTAATAATTGTGGAAAGAGAATCGATTCACTCAGTGCACTGTGAGACTCTGAATTGGTAGAAATAATGGATTATAAGCTATAGCCCATCCCTACCCTCTATGAGTATGAGTGTGAGTATGAGTATGAGTGTGTACCAATTTGCTCCTATGGGTTCTGGGAGACACAAAACTGTGTTATAAAGCTAAACCTCAAATAACCGACACCACACCGAGACTGTTTATTGATTCCGGCTGCTTTCTTTCCCTTTGGTGATTGTAATGATGTTAATGTTTCTAGATCGCCGTCATTGCAGTTGAGATAGCGATGGATCACAAACCATCACACCGAGAAATGACATCTGTCTTAGTGTCTGACCTGTACGGACGTGTTGTCACACAAAAAGACATTGGCAGAGGTACTGTGATTAGGCTCGTTTTAATCTAAACATTAAATCATTCAAGAACTTGCTTGATATTAGATTGCTAGTTTTGTAATTTAAATGTTTTATTTTAAGACTAAATGAAAATACATTAGTAACATAGAGTTCCTTATTATTTTACAAAATGAGTACTAGGATGAAATTGATCATATTTATAATTTGAGCACAGTTATGTTTAAAATCCCTGTACACAAGGTAGGCTATGTGTAGCACAATATAAGTGTGTAAGACAATCCAAAATAAAACCTTTAGTAATACAGAGGTACTGGAACGAAACAAATAGTGGAGAATAGATCATACAATACATTACAAAACTATTATTCTAGTCATGTAAATGGAACAAAGTATTTTAAGTTAATCAAATGAAACTTGTATTCTCTACGACAAAAGTAACTGTTAAAAAAATTGTCTCTATAAGGAAAACCTCGCTTTGCTTGATAAGATAATTGTATAACATTTGAAAGAAGGTTTAGGAGCGGAGGATAAAAACTTGTAACAGGAACAAACACAATATAAGTTAGGAGAGGAGGCTAGAAACTTGCAACAGGAACAAACACAATATAAGTTAGGAGAGGAGGCTAGAAACTTGTAACAGGAACACACACAATATAAACTATGAGAGGAGGCTAGAAACTTGTAACGGGAACAAACACAATATAAGTTAGGAGAGGAGGCTAGAAACTTGTAACAGGAACAAACACAATATAAGTTAGGAGAGGAGGCTAGAAACTTGCAACAGGAACAAACACAATATAAGTTAGGAGAGGAGGCTAGAAACTTGCAACAGGAACAAACACAATATAAGTTAGGAGAGGAGGCTAGAAACTTGCAACAGGAACAAACACAATATAAGTTAGGAGAGGAGGCTAGAAACTTGCAACAGGAACAAACACAATATAAGTTAGGAGAGGAGGCTAGAAACTTGCAACAGGAACAAACACAATATAAGTTAGGAGAGGAGGCTAGAAACTTGCAACAGGAACAAACACAATATAAGTTAGGAGAGGAGGCTAGAAACTTGCAACAGGAACAAACACAATATAAGTTAGGAGAGGAGGCTAGAAACTTGCAACAGGAACAAACACAATATAAGTTAGCGCTTGAAATGAAAAGAAGAACATAGTTCACACTGTGTTGCTCAAGGTGAGCTGGTGAGAGACACATTGTGATGACATTGTGACTGTGTTGCTCAAGGTGAGCTGGTGAGAGACACATTGTGATGACATTGTCACTGTGTTGCTCAAGGTGAGCTGGTGAGATACTGTGACGTTATTTGCCACCCTACCATGTATTTCTTTTATTTTAATAATTTTTGTGAATAGTTTCCAATTTATCTTCGTTTGAAATTGAACACTTCAAAGTTCGGCCGCCATAATGCCAGCCTGACAAATAATACTAGACATCCATTCAATAAAGTAAAAGGATAGAAGAAACAACGTATAAAATTGTTTTAAATAATTTAAATAAGGAATTTTGACTTAAGGAAGAATACTTATCTTTTATTAAACATATTATCCTTCTAAGAAGTTTGTTGACTCTTGTTTTATTTATTTTCAACGTCGACCATGATTGATTTCAATGCATGCGCAGATCTGTCAAACAGGTGAGAGACGGGTCTTGTGATTGTAAAAGAGGAAACAAGGCACAATGTAAATAACTCAAAACTAGCGCGCTTTTCAATTTTGACAGATGGAAATAAACATTTAATTCTTTAAGAAAACATTGTTCACATTCATTGGGATATATTTCAATATTTATATTAAACCTGCATTGTAATTGATTTTTATCCCTAGTTCATAGCCAACATTTTATCTTTTGGTTTAATTTATTAGGAGACTGGGTCTTCTTCCTCGGTGTTGGTCTAACATGGAGCTGAATCTGTGGAGCTCTTAATTTAATTTATTTTTAAAGTGAAGTAATGGTTGTAAAGTAAAGTGTGAGTAGCAAAATGGAAAGCTAAGTGTTTATGCAAGAGCTAGACTGTTTATTTTTTTAAGTATTGTGGAAGAATTAACATTAATGAAGTGGAAAAATTTCCGAAGCTGGTGTTGTTTCAGCATGGACTAATTCATGGGTGAGGTCAAGCCAACTCTTCAACTTTAAAGTCATAAGATTTTCTTTTTTTCTTTTATCTAATTCAGAGAATTAATTAACATTTTATTTTATGTCTAAATAATAATTGTATTGATATTTTTTCTCTCTCTTCTTTTTGTCTCAACAATACTATTTTATTTTGTCAAATTATAATTATAACTATCCGGAATTCCATAGGTAGGATTGGGATGTGGTAAAAATGGAAACAATAACAAACCCCCAAAAGTTCCAATAATTGTTATTTTATACATTTATTTTTATTGTAGTCTAAATTACATTATATTTCAACAATTCATTTTCATTACAATTGCTCATGTTTTATTTTAAGTATTCCCCAATGGTCTCGAGTATTGAAAGTCGTCGTGCCACTGTCTGAATTAGCCGAGGTAAATGTTTTTTTTTATTATTACTATTTTTCTCCTAGATCCTAGGAGTGGCGCCCAACAATAGCACAATTTTTATACATCTTGACATTAACTGTTGTTATGTAAACAAGATTCAGAATACACAGAAAATTACAATTTATATAAATACCTTATTATATATTTTTATAATTACATTAAAATATACATTGTGATGACACTGTGACTGTTGCTCAAGGTGAGCTGGTGAGACACACTGTGATGACATTGTGACTGTTGCTCAAGGTGAGCTGGTGAGACACATTGTAATGACATTGTGACTGTTGCTCAAGGTGAGCTGGTGAGACACATTGTGATGACAATGTGACTGCGTTGCTAAAGGTAAGCTGGTGAGACACATTGTAATGACATTGTGACTGTTGCTCAAGGTGAGCTGGTGAGACACATTGTGATGACAATGTGACTGTGTTGCTAAAGGTAAGCTGGTGAGAGACACATTGTGATGACACTGTAACTGTTGCTCAAGGTGAGCTGGTGAGACACACATTGTGATGACATTGTGACTGTTGCTCAAGGTGAGCTGGTGAGACACATTGTAATGACATTGTGACTGTTGCTCAAGGTGAGCTGGTGAGACACATTGTGATGACAATGTGACTGTGTTGCTAAAGGTAAGCTGGTGAGAGACACATTGTAATGACACTGTGACTGTTGCTCAAGGTGAGCTGGTGAGACACACATTGTGATGACATTTCGCTAGCGCCAGTACTTCATGGATCAGAATATACTCATGTTCATAGTTTTGGCAACATCCTCCATTTCAACCCACCGTTTTCTTGGGCCATTTGGTTCATTCTATCAACATCAACATCAACTGTATATGGTCGTCTCGTTTGATGTTAATTGCCTAAACTCCATCACTCGCTGAAAAGTAGAAGTCTACTCCACATCACAGTTCCCCTTCATATTACTGTCTATGTCACATCAATCAACCAGACAACACTTCAAAATGTACTAGCACCTCTCATATTACTGTCTATGTCACATCAATCAACCAGACAACACTTCAAAATGTACTAGCACCTCTCATATTACTGTCTATATCACATCAATCAACCAGACAACACTTCAAAATGTACTAGCACCTCTCATATTACTGTCTATGTCACATCAATCAACCAGACAACACTTCAAAATGTACTAGCACCTCTCATATTTATTAATATGGCGAACTAATTTAGTTCTCTAAACCTTCTGGTTTTTAACGATTTCATTAAAACGTTTTATAATACACCACTATTCTTTACTGATATATTTTATGATATTAAATTTGCTTTGCTGTCTATCATCACATAACTAAAAACTAATCCTCTTCCTGCTAACGTGGCACAACTAGCAGCTCGATGACTGAGACTGGGATTTGTAATTCTCAAGCCTCTCCCGACAAATGCTGGTTGCTTTTGCATTCTGATTAAACAGCCATCACAATAGATTGGAACTTTGAATACTTGTTTACATTTGTGCGAGTACATAGCTTTCAATTATCCTAGTTTCTGATTGTACATTGTGTGTGTGTGTGTGTGTGTTTCAGCATTCGACATGTTGCTGAAGAATCTTTCAGACCTGATCTTGGATACCCCTGATGCACCCACGGTGCTGGGGAACTTTATCGCCCGTGCTATTGCTGACGATTGTCTGCCTCCCAAATTTGTACAGAGCTACAAGGATAAAGTGGAGTGTGACCATGCGAGGTAAATTTCAAATGAAGGTGATCAAGAAATGTATTTTTTATTGAAATTTACCAACTAATAAAATAACTTCTGATGTTCCTCAACATCTGGAGGGAATGTACCTCACGGTTTGAATATCGTTAGGCTCTCACCGAGCCTTTTTACTTAGGTCTTGTGTTGCCAAGGTGGTCACTTGAACCAATAATTCTAAATTATGTTTACTAACTTTATATTTATAATTTATATTATCCTCATCTATTGTGTATATATTCAACAGATAATGTATCAAGGATTATTTCCTACAGAAAGCACAATATTTAATACTAAGTATTTGTCATGTGGTCTGGGAGTAAATTGCTATTTGCTTAATATGCATGGATTTCTATGCCGTGTAAAAAATTGTAATGTTATTTGCCATTTTGAGAGCAAAAATAAGGACTATGAATACAAAATACAGAACGAAGGCTAGAAATAAACGATTGATGCTGCCACTATTTTATATTTGTAGATAAAAAGCTAGTTTTAAAAACTACTTGCCATCCTTGTTCTTGAGCTGTACTGACAAAACTAGAGCTGGGTTGAATCTCAATCTTACAGTTTCTTTCAAATCTCAAATCTTTAAAGATGTAGTAGATATTTGGTGCTACTGACAAGTGTTCATAAAGAACAAAAAACACATTTTTTTGTAATGTAATGCTTTGTTCTTTTTTTGTAATAATGTTAGTCTTCCAGCTACACATTATTTTTACCAATCGCTTGTTTTGGTGGCTGCATGGTATAAGACGTCACCATTGCTATAGACTGCCGATGTTGGGTAGATGGGTGTTCATATCCTAGCTGGGTGTACACAGGGTGGTTTTCCACACTACACAAAAATGTGGGTACACTTCATCTCAATTCATCTTCATCCGCCCTAATACATTAGCGTAATTTGTACATATACGTATAACCTGAACAGATAGTAGAATGTTATATATATATATATATATATACACACACACGATTTTTTTTTTAAGTTGGCACAACGAAATATCTTAAAAAAGCAAATTTCTATAAGGAAAACCTCTTTTTGCTTCATGAGGTTTTATATTTGGAAGAAGGTACAGGAAAGGTGGATAGACGTTTTCCTTATAGAGGTATATTATATATTCATATCCAATGTCCTTTTCCTGTGTTTGTCCTTTATGTTATACCTTTTATATGTTCCTATCTATGTGTCCTATCATTCTTTACTGTTTTCCCTTTTCTCCCTTTTGTTCCTTTGGTTTCCTCTTTTAGGAAGTTAACTTGCGTGTTTCCCACTCCTTCTTGATGAGTTCCGATAGAATGAAACCTAGGTCGGGGGATTGGGCGGTGACGATCTATTTTCTTTAAGAGGCAACCATTACCTCTTTGTCCATTGGCAGCAGTGTAAAGTGTGAACGGTGTTCTTCTTTTCATTGTAAAAGCCATATTTTGTTTGTTCCTTTTATATGTTTATATCCACCTTCTTCCAAATATAATAAAAAACACATTTGATAAATATTTTTTTATACACAGTTGCTTGGTTTTAAGAGGCTGGCAAAATGTCATAATTTATTTTTTATTTAGTGAATGTCTTAATGGTAATCTCAAGGTCACCCATTGTTTTTCAAATAGAACCCTGAATTTTTTATTGCAGAATTATACACAATTAAAAAAACCAATTCACTTTTGTCTGAAACACTTTTTTACTTGAGCTCTATTATTGATAGTTTATGAATTAAAGAAATATGTATGATGTATTTGGAACAGTTTTTATTTCAATTTATTGCCTATTAGAATCTGTAGAGTATAAACAGATACGAGCAAAACGTTCACACTAAATAAAATACAAAACTATTCAAAATGCGAGGTATTTTTGTTTATTTTAAAAACTTTGCCAAACTTTGTATCAATAACACAACAAAAGTTAATACAATTCAAGAGAATTGGTCAGAAGCAGTCAATGATTTAAATATAACACTACAAAATAAATTAAGGGGGTAATTGGGTGAGTACTAACATAAAGAGTGAGTTTGGAAACAATGTTATAAGGTGGTATTGGTGAGCTACAGGTTTACCACAAGCAATTATTCGTCTAACTCTAGTTAGAATGTTTCATCTTCTTGTTACCAGACAAGCTCTGTTGAGAGCAGATACTCTTCTGTCCATGAAGCATGGTCTAGTTCGACTGGACAATGTCTGGGGAGTTGGTGGGGGACTACGTCCTGTGAAGTACCTGGTTCGTCAGATGAACCTCCTGCTACAAGAGTACCTGAGTTCTGGCGATTTGCATGAGGCACAAAGATGTTTGATGGACCTAGAAGTGCCTCACTTCCATCATGAGCTGGTTTACGAGGTGGGTCAGATAACTCTTCCTTTCAGCTAGATGTGTTTGTTGCAAATCTTAAAGTAATTAGTAAATTCCTATCATGTTGGCACTACTACTGTGAGATTTACCAGTAGCACCATTGCTGTGGTGTTGAACTGTGAGACTGACTGATCTACTTATATCTAATCTTATATATTTCCTTTATGCTGCTATCCTTATTGTCCTGTCCTAAACCATGTTTAATTCCAGGCAGTGGTTATGGTGATAGAAGCCATCAGTGGCCAGGTAGAGGAGGCCATGTGTCGGCTGCTCAAAATCCTCTCCTCAGCAATTATCATCACTCCAGACTTGATGGAACGGGGCTTTCTACGAGTGTATGAAGACATGCCTGACATCTGTCTAGATGTCCCTCTGGCCTACACGGTCCTTGAGAGGTTTGTGGAGCGCTGCCACAAGGCTGGCTTCCTCACGGACCCTGTCATCAAGAAGATGCCGTCCAGGTCAGTTCATTAGTTCACCTTTGATAGCAATTAACTTTCTCTTATCTATTTTTCATAAAATTAAACAGATGGGAACATAGTGAGATTGTTAAGTGAGTACTTGGTCTGCCCTTTAAGATAAAAGGAAGTTATTGAATGGCTTGTAAACATTTAGCACCAGGCTGACTTCCTTTTATGAGCGTTACTTATTTCTTGTTAGTTGGCACTGCTTTTGTGATTAGCGAGAATCTCTTCAAATATATCATAATTTCACTTGTACCCACTAATGAAGTGTTAAATTGCCCCAACCTGTCTCTAATCATACTTAGTATATTTGTTATCTGTGGATCATAGCAGGTAAATATTATTGGAGCGATTGTCAGGCCTTGTTTCATGTGCGGGCTTACTGTCCTTGGCAATACCGTATATTGCTACCATGCAACTACCAATACTGAACACAATAGCACCGATAACAACAACTAATATAAATTCATAAATATTTTTATTGAAAAAATGATATAATATTTTTAATACATCACTTGAGGCAAGTTGCTCTCAGACACTTTATAGTGTAAATTGTATTTACACCCACTAAAGCATTAGGAAGTCGTAAGTTAATTGCTACACTTAGAAAAGTATGCCTCCTCTCTCTATCTTGAGCTAGCTCTATCCAGTCCACCTCATTACACTCTATCTCTTTCAGGTCTATTCTAATGTTAAATGAGGTGACCCAATGGCCTTTATTATAAAAGGTATATTCTAGTGTTATCCTTCCATCCACATCAAGGTCTTCCCAATGATCTCTTCCCATTGAGTTTGTCAGTACCCATGACAAATTTCTAGAATCTCTCTTATCCTATTGCGCTGCATGTCCTGCCCATCGTACTCGACCAGACTTTTTTATTTATTTAGCACCGCGTCTTACTACCCGTTCTGGTTATATGTTTAAGTACTAATTATGCTAATGGATTAGGAATTGGGAAGGTTGAATATAGAGTAAATGAACCTGCATGTGTGTGGAGGGAGAGTGGAAAACCATTTATGAAAAATCACCCTCACCCCAGTTTACCAGACCGAGATGCGAACCTCGATCTCCCCGTCATCGGCAGTCAAGCTCAACACGAAACTAGCGCGTTAGCCAACTACGCCACCGAGGCAGGTTCTACCAGACTTGGTTATCCTATGTCTTGTTATAAGTACAGAGTATGTAACCAAGGGGCTGTCCATAAAACTACGTAAGGCTTTTTTTTTATGATTCTCCACACCCCCCAATCTTACATAATTATTTACTCTTTGGTAAGTTATATAATTTTAGACATAAGGGTTTGGCCAAACTGACAAATGAGCGAGCGCATGAGTGACTGTGTGGCCAAACTGGTGAACATGCGAGCGAGTGCGTGATTAGCAAATATCTCTCGATTAGTTGTTGACAAGGGGCAAAGGTTTGAATCTTGGTTCAGTGAAATGAGGGTGGTTTTTGACAAGTGATTTATTGTTGTGGATTTCCCAGCCTCTCTCTACGCTAATGGTGATTCTTATTTGTAAAGGCCTACTTTGATTATAATATTGAGGTATTTTAACATATCAGTTGTGTATATACAATAGCCCCATGGCTTCTTTGGTGCTGACTGACAGCTCACACACAGCTGATGGCTTTGAAAAGTTACCAGACCAAATTATATATTCCTACGCTGAACCATATGATCTGTGAAAACATGTGTTTAATAGCTGTCACTCCTGACGGTCAAAATTTAGGTATTATACCTAAATGTTGACTGTCAGAAGTCAGCTGTGATATGTCAGTCAGCACCAAAGAAGCCATGGGGCTACTGTATATATTTATGATCTTACCAATTAAATTAGGTTGCTAGTAGCAAGTGTGCCAAACCTATCGATTGTTATAAAAATGACAAAGTAAGTTTCCCAGCACTCAATGAACCAACATACAATAACATTGCCTGTAAACTAGACTGTACCGGGTTGAGAGTGTGCACTTGAAAAACAGAACCAGTTCTAGTTTCAAGTGTGTGCGCTCACTCGCACGCTCCAGTCTGGCCACCTCTCATTACAACCAATGTGTTCTGTTTTATATTTTAGTTGCTCGCCCATTCTGGCCGTCACCTAAGAATTGCTGACATGAAATTTTAGAATACTTAGAGGGTGGCTACAGACAGGGAAAACCGGGAATAGTCAGGGAATTTTGCTAGGTCAGGGAAAACCGGGAAAAGTCAGGGAATTAACTTAAAATTACTGACAACTCAGGGAATTTATCGACTGCAATAGATACTAAATGCAAATGCCAAGAGATGGTGTTCTAACATTAGTTGTTTACTGTATTGGCGCAAATATTCCTACAAAGCTCTATTTTGTAGCAAGCCATCCAGTGAGCCAGAAGAAAGAGTGAGTGTAACTAGCGGGTGCAGGCAGAACTGATGTGTGAGCGAAAGAGAAGTAGGGATGGTTCTTGACCTTGATAATTTGATGACGTCACTCATACAAACATAGGAGAATTTAGAACTAGATATTTGAGTCTTTGTCATACGCATGAGCAGTACTGGAATAACAACTCGTTTAATACATCTTACGCATGCGCAAGTATTGAAAAATACATTATATTAATTCCAATTTTAAAACCACTATTCCTGGTTTTCCTAACAGATAACGATTATTTTAGTTCAAAAGAGGACATAAAAACTGATACAATTTAATTTAATTTTTACTAGATTTTTGTTAAAATGTTAACGTGACTGAAAAAACAGTTTGCCGAAGTGATGTTCCATTTCCTTCATTTCTAATCGTAACGACGCAGTTTTTAAAAGTGATAATGTTCCTTAGTTCATGCTGTGCTGCCTTAACTTCCATTTTCGCTCTTTCTTTCACGTGGTTTTTAACTGAGACATTCAAATCAAACCCTTTGATTTAAAAGTTATACCTTTTTTCAGCTTCTAGGCGCGTGTGTGTACTGAAGACAATGTCGAAATATAAAAAAACATGTTTCAATGAATCGTGGTTATTAGATTCGAAGTTTGAGTGGGTTAGGCCTGCAAAAGATGATAACTACTCTGCCGTGTGTAATTTGTGTAATTCAAAGTTCACATTAAGCAACATGGGTAAACGTGCTCTGACAAGTCACGCTCTAGGCAAAAAACATCAAGCTGCCACATTGAATAAAACGCATAGTTATTCAATGACTGCTTTTTTAAAAGGAAATTCTTCCAATTCCACCATTACAACTTCTGTGATTGTCATCTCGCCATTACTACTACCACCATCTTCAGAGTCAGAACAAAATGAGGTAGGCCTACTTAAGTTTTATTTATTTGTGTATTTTCTGCTGGTGG
Source organism: Timema cristinae (assembly GCA_039000515.1). Lineage (NCBI taxonomy): Eukaryota > Metazoa > Arthropoda > Insecta > Phasmatodea > Timematidae > Timema > Timema cristinae. The sequence goes on from JBCFYV010004904.1 coordinate 21,140, forward strand.
AGGACAAATTATGTTTTATGCAAGCTAAAGGGAAATTAGAATTATTATTAATCTTAAATAAAATGTTGGGTATAGTAAATAGGTGGACTATTTGGATACAGCCATAGTTAAGTTATTTTCAATTACACCAATTTACCCAGGCTTCTTCTACAACTACAATATTGTTGCAAAATTAGATAAAATAAATAGGCAGGATAGTATATAATAATATTTTCTTTTGCTTTATAGGGTGTGATTGAGATCGTGTCGACAGCTGTTGCTGTGAAGGAAACCGGAAGACTGAGAAACTTTCTTGTGAACGATGATGTGACAAAATCTGAAATTATTTGGTGCTTGAATTCTATAATGTCACATACTTCAATGCGGGCAGCTGAAAAAAGTGTTAATCTCTTTAAATTAATGTTTCCAGACAGTACAATTGCAAACAAAATGCAATTAGGAAGGGCCAAAATTGGTTACACAATCTTGTATGGTTTGGCCCCATACTTTCATGAAGACCTTGTAAAGATGTGCTTAGAGTGTCCAGAAATAGTGATTGGATTTGACGAGTCTCTAAACAAGGTTGCCCAAAAGGGCCAAATGGACATTATGGTACGCTTTTGGAATTTAAAAACAAATCAAGTCTCAACATGCTACTTCACATCGACCTTCCTCGGCCATGCGACAGCTGCTGACCTGTTACAGGTGTCAATGGATTGACCTAATGTCAATCAAAAGTTCATTCGAGAGCTAAAATCCATTACTGATCCAGATAGTCCTACAATGCTAGATATCGGAAGTTGTGGCCTCCATAGTCTCCATTGTGCTTTTAAAGCGGCAATAAATTCAACCAATTGGGGGCTTGTTGAATTTCTTCGGGCTCTGTATAATTTACTAAAAAAGGTTCCTGGTCGTAGAGCAGATTATGTACACTATAGTGGCAGTGAACTCTATCCTAAAAAGTTCTGTACAGTTAGGTGGTTGCAAAATATAGAAGTTGCTGAGCGAGCGGAAACTATTCTCTCCAATGTAGTCACATATGTAAATGAATCCATTGCAGCAAAGAAAGCACCCAGTTGTGGTAGCTTTCATATTATCTCGACTTCTGTGAAAGACAAGCTACTTGCATCTAAACTAGCTTTTTTTCAGTCCATTGCAATCATGGTAGAACCATTCCTCATTCAATTTCAATCAGATGCTCCTATTGCACCCTTCTTGTATGAGACTTTAATTTCTCTTATAAAATCTCTAATGAAGAGATTTGTAAACAGTGATAAGCTGGATGCTGATAGGTCATTGCTTGAGTTAGACATTTTCAACGAAACCAACCTTTTAAATGCAAAGGATGTGGATCTTGGATATGCAACCAGAGAGGCCATTAGAAAAACTAAAGGTGTATCAGAAAAGGAAATTCTTCTCTTTAGACAAGATTGTAAGACATGTCTACAGAAGCTATGTGCAAAGCTTCTTGAGCGTTCCCCTCTTAAATACAAACTAACCAAAGCCATATCGTTCTTGGACCTTGCTGTAGCTGTGCTCAAGTCGACACGTAGCGAGCGACTGAAGTCTACTTTGGAGATAGTGTTAGCAAATAATTGGATCACTGGCGTTGCAGCTGACCTTGTGGATCGCCAGTTCAATAGTGTGTGTAGCCAACCAGATTTTTTGGAAAAAATTAATGCTTTTTCAAAACAACATGATAGACTAGACACATTATGGATGAGTATTCTTCCAAGTAATGATGACAACCAGAAGTTGGTATCATTTCTCAGATTAATTCTCATTCTTTCTCATGGGAATGCCAGTTTGGAAAGAGGTTTTTCGATAAATCGAGAATGCATTGTGGAAAACCTTAATGAAGCTTCTCTCATTGCACAAAGGCAGATTTATGATTCAGTTAAAGCAATTGGTGGGATAGAGAAGATAGACATTACCAAGTCTTTGATACATTTTGTCCGCAATGCCCGTTCAAGATATAAGGATAGTTTAGAACAAAAAATGAAGGACAAGCAGAATGGAGAGAAACAAGAGGGAGATAGGAAACGTGCAGCGGTATTGCAAAAAGAACTCCAAGCTAAAAAACAAAAAATCTTGTCAGAGGCACAAAAACAAGCCGATATTTTACAAGAAGAAATAGAATCTTTGAAGAAGAAATAGATGCAATTTCACAAATGTTAGTTTTTACAAATTAACTACTGTAAGTGCACACGTAATTAAAAATGATTTTATTTTTGGTGTTTTGTTAAACAATGGTGACAAAGTTCTAGCTAATGACTATCTGTTTGGTATTTGTTTGTTCTAATACAATATTTGCACAGCGTCACATATAGTATCTAATACATTTAAAACTGAAAAACTTATTAAATTGTTTATTGTGTTTATGCCTCATATTTTTTAAAGTTAACCTATGCTGAGGTAGCCTATTTGATTAATGTAATAATCACCATTCATCGAGGTGAACTGGGGGAAAGTTATTTTCACATTCTCTATTTGCCTGTTTTTATACAATATTTGCACTGTGTCACAAATATTACCTAAAACATTTAAAACTAAAAAACTTATTAAATGGTTATGTTTAAGCTTGGAATTTTTTAAAAGATAGGCATTTGTGATTGATGTAATAAATGTAAAAATTGCCATTTATCTAGATGAAGTGGGGGAAAAGAAGTCAGGGAAATTTGGACAAAAATTTCTGGAAAACCTGGAAAAGTCAGGGAATTTTATAATAGAAGTTCTGTAGCCACCCTGTACTTATTGCAATAAAATTAGGTGTAACACATCATTAGTAAAAGAATAAGTGGAATTCTATAGTTAATTTAATTATTTATTTAAAAAAAACAATTTTGAATGATTTTTTGCTACTTTATATTAAACTACTATTATTAAATTGATTACTAATTAATAAGTTAAAAAACTAACATATATATATTAAAACCAATACTCACATGTCAGGCTAGACAGCCGAGGGTGTAAATCTAGATTCAATCCCGGTCTAGTGCATTGAAGGTGGTTTTTCCTAATACTTTTTATAAATTACACCTATCTCATCCCTAACCTATTAATGTGATAAGTACATTAGTACAAAGGCGTATAACCTGAATGGGTAGTAAGACGCGGTGCTAATATATATATGTATTGAGTGCGCGCACGAAGAGCACACAACTCAGCTGTATAATATATAATTTTTTTAAATTTGAATTTTCAAAAATATAAAAATTAAGTAGTACCTATAAAAATTAAATAGTACCTCACAATTCAATATTTTGTAAAAAAAAAAAATACAATGTTTCAATTTAAAAAATTAGTAATCACTAATTAAATGTTATAAGCTAATTATATTATATTAAGGTTAATCATTAATATATAATATATATTTGTTTACTATAACTTTTTTACTATACTAAAAATTTATATACAAAAAATATATGTATATATATTTTGTATATAAATTTTTAGTATAGTAAAAAAAAAGTGATAGTAAACAATTTAATTAAATGTTAAAATGCACAGGTTTAAGTTTCTGATTATAATGATTTGAAATTAAGAAAAATCGCGAAAGTTCATTTTACTACATATCAATCCGTACATTTTCTGAAATTTTCACATTTTAGAACATTCATTTAAATAAAAGAATATTTTTTCTAAACTTACCTTTGTTTTTAAGGGTGTGCGAAATTCTGCTTCGAGACTATTTCATATATTTGAATCGAGTTCACTTTGAATTGAAAAAGTGGACTTTGCATAACCCTATTCATTTTAGTAAAATAACCCATGATAGTAACTTTTTTCTAGTCGCTTTTAATAGTGTAGGCATATACTGTTGGATAAAGTCCGAAAATCCTTTCCTGTTGCTTTGGAAACACTCTTTGGCTTCTTTCCATTCTTAATTTGAACATTTTGCGCACTAGTATTAAGAAATGCAATCCTAAATGATTTAAAAAATTGTTTGATACAAATCCTCTGAATCGGATGACATAAAGAACCAATATTTGCCTTCACTAGAAATGGAATAAATGGTTAATATCCACGCGAGTGGAATGCTTCCCACCATAAATAAAAACAAAACCCCACCACCACCTTGTAAGAAAACTTAAGAATATATTGACCCTCGCCTCCTCCAAAGTCCTTAGCAATTTATGAACGGGCCCCAAGTATCCTCATCCCTTTTTGGACCAAATAGCTTCCTAAGCACTTTGTTTTCAAACACCCTACATGCAAGAGACCACATTTCACACCCCTAGAGAACATCAAGTAAAATGATTGTCCAGAATCTGTGTTCATTCATATAAATACTATTTTCAGTGCTCACTTATAAACATATTTTCTTTCTGGCCTCTAGTAAAATGTCTGCATTTCTTGCAACAAATTCCTTATTATTGATCAACAAAGCTAAACCATCTGCTCATTGTACCTTTTAATACAAGAGATATTTTATACATAACTCATAATACTAGGAAGAAGGTACAGGAAATGTGGATGGAGACATATAAAATAGACGAAAACAATTTTACAATTAAAAGAAGAACCCAGTTCACACTTTACCTCTTTGTCCATTGGCAGCAGTGTAAAGTGTGAACTGTATTCTTCGTTTCAGTGTAAAAGCCATATTGTGTTCGTCCCTTTTATATGTTTCTATCCACCTTTCCTGTACCTTTATAATACAATTACCTCATAAAGTGAAAAGAGGTTTTCCTTATTGAGATATGATCTAGGTATATTAACATTTATCATTGAAGTTTAAAACCAAGCATTGTTGTTGTGTTTCAGGGGCCGCAAGCGTTTTGTGTCAGAGGGTGATGGTGGCCGTGTCAAGGGCGAGTTTGAGAGTGTTTGTTCAAGGAACCAAGTATTTGTGTGATCATCTTGTGTCTTCTTGTCCTATCTTCTTTTAGTTTGGATAATTCTATGGACATTTCAAACATTTAATTATTTTTCTTGCATTTACCTCACAAAAATAAACTGGAATATAATGTAAACTGCTTTTCATGTGTGTATATAATGTAATCTATTATATTAAGAAAAAAAGATTATTGGCTTTAAAGGGAAAACTTACTAAAGATTACAAAAATTTAACTTCATTGATTTAAGCCAAATCTCAATGTACATGTGGTAATGTAATTTTTACTGTTTTATTTCCTTGCTATGAAACTATGGGAAAACACAAGTTGATTTCTATTAGAATTGTGTGTAGTTGGAGGTTTTATTTCATTCAAACATTTACTTATTTTACTAATAACTTAATTGAAATTTCAATTATTTGGTGCTTTTTTGTGCACTCACTGTTTGACAAACTCTGTAATACTGTACAATGTTCAACACTGAACTATAAACTATTTGCTGAATACATTGCTAGACAAAATAATACATGTGTTCCATTTGGTTCAAAATAACTTGCTCAACTAACCAACTATCCCAGTTATCCAGGTAATGCTGTGGACACTGACCCAACAACTACACTGTGCTGCATTGACCTGAAACTATCAGGTATACTAAAATCTCCAGGGATGACCACGACCCTCCAAAAAAAGTTGAGGACATCCCTCTCACAACCCAATACCATCCTGGTCTACAACGTATCAACACCATCCTTAAATGTGGTTACAAATTCCTAATCAGTTCTACCAGACCCAAAACCTTCTTAGTTCACCCCCAAGAGTTACTTTCAAACGGCCACCCAATCTCCACAATATTCTAGTCCATCCCAAACTTCCTGACCCCAAGAGAATCCGAGAAGAAAAACCTACTACCAAAGGTTCACACCCCTGCGGTAGCACCCGTTGCAGCACATGTGGAATACACCTACCAGCTACATCCTTCAACAGCAAAGTAACCAAATTGGAATACAAAATCCCTGGGTATTACAATTGCAAAACCAATAACTTGATATATCAACTACAGTGCAAATCATGTGATGCAGAATATATAGGCCTCACTACAGGTTCTCTCAGACAGCGAATGAACAATCATCGCTTTGACACAAACCACAAAGATCCGGACAAGCCGGTACCCATCCATGCTAGTACCCACAACCAGGACTTTCAAACCTGCTACACCACCAAAATATTAAGAGCATTTCCCAAACAGTGCAACAGTTCTCAACTTAGACAGTGGGAACTGGCCCACCAATGGATCACCAAATCAAGATTGCCACCAGGCCTCAACAGAAGATAGTTTATTTCTATAATATTATTTTCCAAATTTAACATTATTATTATTTTATTTTCTTTTTTTTCTCTTGTCTATTATTATTATATATCATCATCATCATCATCAGTTTTCTATAAATATTAACCACAACCAAGGAATTTATCTCTACTCCCAAAAACAGTTGGCACAATTTGTTTCTAACAGTTTAATTCAAAATGGAGTAATCCATTGTTTGTGTTATTTGTACTCTCTTCTTCTTTGTGTTTGATAAAGGCAACAATGCCGA
>JBCFYV010004906.1:0-18920 GCA_039000515.1 Timema cristinae
TCACCCCTGAAACAAAGCGAACCCAGCTACCCAAAACATCATCCTACTTCAAAAAATTTGATTTCCCTGTCGTTTGGGTTCAGAGGGTAGCTGAGGTATATATGAGGTATATTTTTCCAGCCTCCGGGCGATGTTGTGGTCTGACACCAGTATCGTGGGTCATGTGGGTGGGGGTATGAAAAAGGTCAGTGGGAAGGTCCTAACAATGTGTGTCATGGTGGGACAAGAGAAGGTCCCATCAAAGTGTAACGTGGTGGTATATTAAGAGGTCCCGGCAAAGTGTGTCATGGTGGGAGGGAACGAGGTAAGGAGCGAGAGAATTATTAGACAATTTTGCTCTTATTTTGAAATTTGACAATTTATACGCTCTTTCGGAACATGTGGCTCACCAGGGTCTAGAAGCCACTCTATTCTGTGCAGGAGAGCGGAAGCAGATTAGAATGCTCTGATGATCCTCTAAGGGGAGAACGAGAGCCAACTCCAACACGTACTGATCAATTGGTCACAACGTGAGGTTTTTGTGAAAATAAAATCAACGGATTGTGGCATTTCGTGGAGTTTCTGAAACAAAGATAAGATTTATATTAAAATCAGAGGGGAAAAGCATCTTTGTAAACCGAAAAGTTTTTTAGAGTTACGTGCAGAGACACTACTCTATGGGGGGCTGGGTGAGAGCCTCCCCAACCACTGTTTGACACTTCTTGATTATCCGAGCAGGTTTTGGATGTCAGTGGCACCCTCCAGGGTCAATGACATAATTCCAAAGCCCCTTGATAAGAGAACAGGTGGCACCAGGAAGCCCCTCGTAGAAAGACTAGGCCAGCTTCCGTAGTGGTCCTTGCTAGTAGGTATCTCCAGATCTAAGTGAAGAGTCACATTACAAACGCACCGGGTTAATTCCACAATGATCCTCAGATACCAGCTCTGAAATACCTACATCCTACTCAATATATGTGTCCACCAGTGTGACCCAAAGTGGGACAGGCATAGTCGAGGATTGGCATGAGCAACTGCTTATATAATGTCAGAACCGCTCCTTGTCGACAGGGCGCTACGCCCATAAAGCAATGGGCTCAGGATTACCAGCCTTTGCTCCGTCTTGTTCAGTCTCTCTATGTGGCGTAGTTGCCAGGTCAGCTTGGTGTCCACTGTAAGACCCAGTAAGGCACTTAGAACGGTTTGCCCATCTGATCTGCCTGATCTGCTCTTCGAATAGCTGGATGGGGCTGGCCTGTAGAACTTTCTTTTCCATGTGAAGAGCACTGCAGTGCTTCCGAATGCGTCAGGAGCGTCTGGACTCACTTCTCCACCAGCTGCCTTCACCACGACTCCGCTACTAGAGCCATTTCGTCCACATACAGTGCTAATTTGGTGACTGGAGATTTAAGAATATCGTTCACATAGAGACAGAAAAGTGCTGAGCCTATGAAAATACCCTGCTGAACTCCATCCCGAATGCTTCTGACTTCGGAAGTGGAGTTCCCAAAGGTAGTGAGAAGTTGCGATGGGATAGATAAGATTGTAGAACCTTAACTAAGTAGAAGGGTAATTCAAGGAAAGGAGTTTGGAAATGAGACCTTCACGCCAAACACGGTTGAAGACCTTTGCACATCTAGAAAGACAGCACCAGTCATCCTGTTGATTTGGAAGTTCCTTGTGACCTGCTCCACAAGTCTGAAAATTAAATTAGACGTGGTGTGTCCAGCTTGAATGCCTAATTTCTAGTCCACATAAAATGCCTACCTCGGTAACATGTTGTGTCAGCCTTGTCAGTAGAAGAATCTTGAACAACTTACCCAAACTGTTGATAAATCTGATCGGTTGGTAAGACAAAGTTAAGGCTGGCAGAGGACGTTGTCGTGCTTCTAGAGCTTGGGTAAGTGACTCAGAAGCAGGATGACCTTGAAAAACTCCACGAGGAAATTAATCATCTCAAAGGGCAACTTCGGAGGACCACGTTACTGGTACCGTCTGGTCCAGGGGCTTTGTTTAATCTTAGAGCAGCTAACGCCAGTGACATTTCTGTCATCTCCGTGGGATCAGGTTCATCCAAGGGCCTGTACGAAACCACATCGATGACCTGAGCCATGTGAGCAAAGTGTACTGGGTCTAACGGGTCGTTAGTTGGTACAAATAACACATCTATGTTCTCAGTGAGAGCATTGGCCTTCTCCTGGTCGGGGTTGGACACCCGTTACGACCTACAATAGGTGGCCTTGGTGCAGGAACCAACATTAAATTACTCGTCACGAGAATAGGAGGGGATTTTAGTGCTTGGTATGCGGTTGAGAGCGGTCTTGGATGGGTCCTCGGCCAAAAGAAAGAACCAGGCGTGACTGGTTCTGGAAGAGTGGCTTTGGAAGTTGCCTTGGCCCGGGGTGGAAGTGTTGATCTCCCTGACAGTGCACGGGCGAAATATTTCACCAGCGGGTTCAGTGTTTATCGTAAGTCACGGTCGCCTTCTGTACTGTAACGTGCCCCGAGGTCTACTGGCCTTTGCATAGACGATCCATCCTCCCTGTTTGAGCCCTGGAGGCCCGTACAGTTCCTGCAACCCGCAAGGACTTGTACGTAGGACAGCCACGTCCAGGCCGAGGAGTTGGATCCTGAGCAGTGAAGGCACCTCTGGGGAGATCGTCTCTCCTCTGAGCACCCGCCCCTCTCGCGTAACTAATACAGAACCCATACTTAGGATTAGCGTGGCATCCTTCCACACATGACCAAACCGGAAACAGTTCTTGCACTTACTAGGCCCCACTGGGAACTTGTATTCTCCACCCTAACCCGGAGCCCACAAGGACGGATATTGAGTAACAGCGTTGCAGTATGCTCCCAGGAGTCAAAGAGACAACGAAGTTCAGCAACCACTGCCTTTATACCGGTATTCTGATCCCGTTTACACTAAGAGAGCGTCTGGTTTGTGTATTTAACGGCGACACCCATCTCCAGTAGCTCTTTCTGTATGTCGCCAGGAGTTTTTCGTGTCAGGAGTACCTTTACCACGACTTTAACCAGTCGATTCTGTTCCAGCTCGTAGGATCGATTCTGGATCCCCAAGCTAGGCAAGAACGTCTTAAGGTGCAGTAATATTCCTCCGACCCACACTGGCTGCCTGACCACGTCCACAGGCTCTCAAACCTTGGACTGAATGGCCCTCACCACCTTGGAGTAGTCCTTCAACATCACATAAGATGAGGGAAAGATCTTCCACTTGGCTGGTCAAGAATCACTATTACCAGGTTGGGTAAGACACGGCTTTCGTTGTTACCCTTAGATATCCACCGCTTTCCATCTTTACCAACGCTGGTGCACCCTAGCACGGGTCACCATGACCTCACTCTTATCACAAAGCTACCGCCTAAATGATCAGGGTTGGCCCCAGTAGCTCCCTGGTGATGCCGGTTTTACACCTTGGGCGGGGTATCACTGTCTGAAATCCCTCAGATTCATCGTCTTACCCCTGGATCGACTCGTCATGTGTCAACAAAGTTCTGCCCTTGAAGACAGTACCTCATAATGTATGGACTTGCACGATCTGCCGACACGCGCGAAGCATGTGACCCGATCTTTCAAGTCTGAAGAAAATTCAACCCGACGTTTCTTTCCTACCAACACCCATTGGTGGGAGGTGTCGGTGTTGAAGCGGATTTTTGATTCCTTGCGATTACGCTCGCGTCAGTGCCGCTTGCAGCGGTCTTTACCAGTGAAAGACGGCTAGGCTCTCCCTGGTCAGTGCTTCCATTGGGCTTGGGGGAACTTTCACTTTCCTTACCTGTTTTGTGGGCTGTTGGCCGTGAAAAGGGCCTCCAGGATTTTTGGCCATCCCTAGCACGCACACCTCTGGTATATGTAGGGGCCCCACTGGACTCTCCCATGCCAGCTATTCTGCGCAAGAATCACCATGTTACATGCCCTCCACTGTTGCCTGCCCTTGTACAGTGGTAGCCCGTTCGGCTGTTGCCCGACATAGAATATATGACTGACAGTTATGCCACGCCAGGTTGTCTATGAAAGGGCTGATTGTTGTTTGAGTACCGAGTCATTGTCATGACTCTTAACCTCGCGAATGAACTTGTTTACCTGATGAAATGGAAAGATGAAATGAGCCAGCAGAATACTACAGGTGTGTGGTTTTTGTAGCCCGACGCAGGACATTTCTACCTTGACACTGATGCCAAGCTAGGCCGCCTGTGAAAGGACTATATTTGTGTTAGAGTATGGAGTCACTATCGTGACTCCTGGCCTCTTGAATAAATTAATACCTTGTACAAACAATTGTATAATTATTGACACTGTGAGTGAAGTTGGTGATAGTGAACGATCGCGCTGGGTCTCGAGATTTGGGGAGGATTTTCTTTTGTTGGGATGTGGGAAGGTGTGTATAAGGTATGATGATGATATATGTTGTTGTTTCATGATCGATTCCGGGAGGAGGATCGAAAGGTTTAACTTGACTGTAGGGAATAGGTTTGGCGCGGATGGTTACATATCCATTCCCCATCTGGGGCGTCAGTGGCGCCAGCGTTATTCTCTGGCTAGAAGGTTGACCTAGGCGGTTATCCCAGTGGAGTCCGGCGGTGGCAAAGGTTATAAAGAGTTTCTTGTTGGGGTAGGATTTTCTTTTCTTGGGATTAGGAGTGAGGTGGATACATTTCCATTCCCCATCTGGGGCCGCCCCCGGCGCCAGCGTTATTCTTTGGCTAGTAGACAACCTAGGCGGTTATCCCAGTGGCGTCCGGCCGTGACTAAGGTTGTGATGGCATGAAATGAGTGACTTGTGAATGTCAGGTCTGGGGTTGGAGCAAGGATGGGATAGTTGTGTGGTGGTTGTCGTCGATCCCGTTGGTCTGGCGTAGTCGATTGTCAATTTGGTTAATTACTACTCTAATTTTTATTTTTTTTTTTTATTTTTTCCTAAATCTAGTATCGGGGGTTGTGTTGTTTTTTTTTAATTTTTTTTTTTCCAAGATTATAATAAACACTGAGTTAGTCATAATAATGCTCTCCTACACCAGCCGTGGTCTCTTGTAGCGTCTGGTCTCAGCAGGGTCGTAACGTCCTAGTTCCCGTACTATGTCGTTAGTGTGTGTGTGTCTGCCTGTTCGTAGAGTTTTATGTTCCTTTCCCTGTATATGTCATGGAGGGGTCTGCAATTTGTCATTTCATGTAGGTGTGTTGTTCTAGTTCGCCAGGGTGCTCCAGTGATGGTTCTGATATCTTGTTTTGTGTGGTTTTAATCTATCTGTGAGGTGTTTGGCTCCGTAGCTCATTTCTGCGCAGTTGTACAGTATAATCGGTTGTATCATGGATTTGTATAAGACAGTTTTTGTATGGATGTTTAGTTCCCTTCCTTTGAATAGAGCGTACAATTGTACATATCTCCCAGTGGCTTTTTTTCTTGTGTTCTCTATGTGACTTCTCCAGGTTAGTTTCGAGTCTATTGTAGTGCCTAAATATTTTGTATCTTTTTTAAACAGGTATTTCTGTGTCGAATAAAGTGAGTGGTGCTGGGAGTTTGTTTGCGTCCTCGGCTAATAATCAAAGCTGCTGATTTTGTGGGGTTAACTTTTATCCTCCAAGTCGTGAACCAAATTTGTAGTTCAACTAGGTACCTCTTGCATTTTTAAGCTGGCAAAATTTATGTTTTTATATATGGTGTAGGCCATGGTGTCGTCTGCAAAGAGTCGTACTTTTACTTGTGGATTGTTAGGAATGTCTGAAATATATATGCTATAAAGGTGTGGTGCTAGTGCAGATCCCTGGGGCACCCCAGCCCTTATGTCGTGTATGGGTGATTTTTTTCCGTCCATGACTGCCTGAAACTTCCTTCGAGCAAGGTAACTGGCGATAATGTGGATGATCCATTGTGGGTAGTTGAATTTAATTAGTTTTTGAATTAGTCCTATGTGCCAAACTCTGTCGAATGCTTTTCAACGTCTAGAAATATTGCTACGGTGTGTTTTTTTTCTTCAAATGCTTTTGTGGCGTCCCAATTAAATTTAGTACGGGGTGAATAGTCGAGTGATTTTTCCTGAAACCGAATTGGATTTTTGGGATGATCTCATTTTTTTCGCTAAATTTGTCTATCCTTTTAGAACTAGTTTTCAAATAGTTTGCTCATAGTGGGAGGAGACTAATAGGCTCTCTGTTCTGAGGGAACATTGGGTCCTTTCCTGGTTTAGGAAGAATTATTACTGTCGCCAGTTTCCATACGTCTGGGAAGTGACAGAGTGTAAGTAGAGCGTTGAATATTGTCAGTAGCGTGAGTATTGCCCTCGTGGTAGTTTCTGTAGTGTTTCGTTTGATAGTCTGTCGTGGCCTGGCGCTTTATTTTTGGGAGTTGTTTCATTGTGTAGTTTAGTTCATCTAGTGTTATTAGGTCCACCCTGACACTATTGGTCTAAATAGGTATTCCCGTACTGATCTCTGTGCGTCCCTGACGAAGTCTGCGTCTCTCGGGTTTTGGTTTGGTGTAAACTGTTTCTCCAGAGACACGGCTATGGCCTCCGCTTTCTCTGAGCTTGTATAGGCCATACCGTGCTCCCCGTGTATAGCGGGTACCGACCGTTTGTTGCCTGATGATTTAAGCTGTTTTGTGACTTTCCAGACTTTACTGGGGTCCATGGCAGCGTCAGTGATGTATGTGTTTCCAGTTGTTGCATTTAATAGTTTTAACTGTACGTCTTACTTGTGCATGAGTCTATTGTAGGCTGTTCTGTGCTGTGGTGTTCTGTATGTTTGCCAGTCTCACTCTTGCCTCTCGTTTCTGGGCGAGCAGAAAGTCAAGGTCTGGGTGTTGGCGTCTCAAGTCATGTTTTTCCTGTTCTATTGCGGTGTTAGTTCTGTATGCTTCCTGTACTGTGCTGGAAAAGAGTTGGAGTGTCGTGTCTGCTTCTTCAGTGGTCGTGATGTTTATGTTTTCGGGTACTGTTTTCGTCTATGTTTTCTTTTGAACCCTTCCCAGTTAGTAGTAGTTTTTTAGTTTTTTAATGTTGTTTATCTGTATTTCTGTGTTTGTTGTGATCTCGCACACTATAGGTTGTGGTCCGAGTCCAGTTCTTTAAGAACTGAGAGCTCTTCCGGTGTCACCCCTATATTGTTCAAGACCACGTCTATTACATCTGGCCTCTGTAGTGGGTTTGAGGGGTAAAATGTCGGTTCGCCAGGCCCGACTACCGTGTATCCCTTAGTGTCAGCGTGATCGTTTAGTATGCGTCCATTCCTATTGGTCAGTCGGCTATTCCAGTTCAAGTGTTTTGCTATTCATGTCCCCTGCTAAGAATATCTTATCGAAGTTCGTAAGTTCGTCTAGGTCGCTCTGTAGTATTGTCTTGTCGGTGGTTTATATATGGCCGCGAATAGGATACCTCCGTTCTTTGTATTTACTTTTATTGCTGTTGCTTCTATGTTTTGTAAGGTTTGAAAAATATGTTGGTAGTGGGGAATATTGTCTTTGTTGAATATTGCTGTTCCCCCGCCACTTCTGCCGGGTCTATCTGTTCTATATAGATGGTAGCCGAAAAAGTTAAGTTTCTTGTTTTGGTTTAGATGGGTTTTCGTTGATTAGTCCTATATCTATTCCATATGTTTTAAAAAGTTCTCTAGTTCATGAGCCTGCGTCAGTATCCCGTTCGCGTTCCATATAAAAACGCGTAGAATGTCCTTGGTCCGCGTCTTGTCTTGTTTAGTCATCCTGATTTACAAAGTAGTCAGTCACTCCCTCTCTCATGATAAACATTTTCTCTGTTGAGTCTGTTGTTTGTCTGAGCCTATTGAGATAAGGTTTGAAATGTGTAATGATCTTCATTATGTTTAAGTCTTTGAGTAGCCTAATTAAGTCTTTTATGTCAGAACCGGTTGAACCGGCTTCTTGTTGTGGGGGGTCTTGTGTTTGTTTTGCCTGTATCTGCCTGGGCGTAGGATCGTGGATCTTGGCCGCCTCAGGGACGGGGGGGTTTGCCACGGGTCTCTGCCGCATTGGTGGGAAGCTCTGTGTGTTGAGGGTGGGGGCATGGTCCGGGTCAAAGTTTTGTTCTGTGTGTTTATTTTTGGTAGTTGTGCCGTCTTCTTCTTTTCTAGTAAGTCTAAGTACACCGGGCACTTGCTGTAATTCGCCGTGTGGCTTCCCAACAGTTTACGCATCGGGCAGGAGTGGTGGCGTCTTTTTGGGGCAGTCTTTGGTGATGTGCTGTTTAAGCACTTGACACACCGGGGTTGTGTCTGGCAGTTATTCTTAGTATGGCCGTAATCTTTGGCACTTGTGGCATTGTACGACTGTGTGAGTGGTGGTATGTAGGGTTCGATCCTAACTCTGGTATGTTTAATTGACTTTACTTGGAAGATGGTGTTTGTGTCTGTGCTCTTTGCTAGAGTCACTTGGAAAGTAGGGATAAGTGTTATGGTCTGAGTCGTGTTGTCCGCAGCCGACTTCCTGGAGAATTGTCTACACGTCAGTCACTGGGAATCCCATGTCTTTAAGTTCTGCCTCTAGTCACTGGTAGCCATGTTGGGAGGGAGCCCCTTGACTATAACTTTAACTGGTTTGTCCCTCGGTAGCGTGTAAGTGTGAAACTCTTGTTTTAGGTCTTTCAGTAAGTGTTGTATTAGGTCGAAGTCCTGCTTGTTGGTGGTGTGAATTTTTTAGTCCGTTTGTGATGTACGTGATTTAGTGTCCCCTCCTATCTCTTTTGCTACCTTGGCTATCTGAGAGTAGTTTTGTGTTCCTAGCGTCACTATTGGTGGGTTGTGTGTCTTGCGTGTGGTGGTTGTTTGTAGGCAGCTGTTTGTCAGTGTTCTGGTCGAGTGGTGAGGGAGTATTGTTTTCGGCCCTTTTCAGGGCGTCGAACTTGTTCGTCAACTCTGTTGGTGTCTTTTTTTGTCTGGGGTAGCTTGTGAGGTCTGAATTTCCTTTTCCGCCTAGTTTGTCGGCATCGTGAAAGTTCCCTGTCCGTCAGTGTCGGCTTCCATGTCTGAATTGCTGTAGAGGAGTAGTCCATGTCCGTGTCATTTTGTTTGGTTTTCGGTCTGGTGTGGTCGGGGCGGCCATTTCGCTCAGCCCTGAAAAGGGCAGGCTAGTGGCCAGTGTGGAAGGGTTAAGATACCCTCCTCTGTGCAGTGCGGGAGGATCTGTGATGTTGTCTGGTGTCCCGGAAGACGTGCGCCGACTGCGAGGTATTGTTTCGCAGCCGGTTCTCGATTTACGGCCTACTGTGGCTTTGTTGGCACCGTTAGGTATCCACCACAGAAATTACCACCGAAACGTCCCTTCCGAGTTTAGTCTAGTGTGTGTGTTCGGGGTAAACCTGTCTCCTATACAATCTGCTCACGTTTGCCTTAAAAAAGGCAGGTTTGTCTTAAAAAAGACAGTTGCGGACAGACACAGACACAGACAAAAGGCATGCTCCGATGCTTCCAGAAGGGGAGCACGAGAGCAAGTTTCCAACACGTACCGACCAATTGGTCACACCGTGTGGTTTGCAAAAATTAAGAAACGGGTTGTCGCGTTTCGCGAAGTTCTGAAACAAAGAAACAGAGATTACAAAATATTAGTAATATTGGGGTAAAAAAGGGGGGTAAGAAATTGAGAAACCGACTAAGGGTTTTTTTTAGAGTTACGTGCGGAGACACTACTCTATGGGGGGCTGGGTGAGAGCCTCCCAAACCACTGTTGACACATCTCGCTTATCCGAGCAGGGCTTTGGGACGTCGATGGCACCCACCAGGGTCGATGACGTAGTTCCCAAGCCCTGGATAAGAGGATTGGTGGCAACCGGGAAGTCTAGCGTAGAAAGACTGCGCCAGTTTCCGGAAGTGGTCCTTGATGGTAGGCATATCCAGGTCACGATGAAGAGTCTCATTCCGGACATACCAAGGTGCGCCCACAATGATCCTCAGACATACGCTCTGGAACGCCTGCATCCTCCTCATATACGTGTCCGCCAGGTGACCCAAGCGGGACACGCATAGTCGAGGATCGGCCTGAGCAACTGCTTGTACAGCGTCAGACCGTTCCTTGTTGACAGGGCGCTACGCCTGTTAAGCAGTGGGCCTAGGACTCCCAGCCTTTGCCTCGCCTTGTTGAGTCTTTCGTTGCAGTGTAGTCTCCAGGTCAGTTTTTTGTGTCCAGCGAAAGTCCCAGGTACTTAACACTGTCCGCCCATCTGATCTGTTCTCCGAACAGCCGGAGTGGAGCCGGCCTGTAGTACTTTCTTTTCCATGTGAAGAGCATATTTTTGCCTTGAAAAAGGCAGCTCAATAAAACACCTGGTGGCTCGAATCTCAGAGAACGAATGTTCGTGTTCGTTCGTCGATCGTGTACAGTGTAGAGAAGGGAAGCTTCCCCATTGGCACGTGAGAACATAGGTGACAGTGGCCACCAAGCGGGCCAATAGAATAGAAAGGAGTGTTCTCATTGGCGTGGAGTAAAGAGTGAAGCAGCACAGGCAGTAGAGAGGGTGTCAGCACTATTTTTGCAAGTGTGAAGAAAAGACTCAAGGGCCAAACATCGCGGCACAACAAACTCATTTCTGGAAGGCAATCACATCCATTTCATTAGCAGCATATCCATGTTAGTAATGAAAAGAAAATGCAATGATGTTAAACATGATTAAAAAATAGGTGTGAAAAAGTGAATAAGTAACAATATTGTTTGAAGTTATATTATATTATTCTTCCTATGTAAAATATGTAACATAAATATAAGATATAAATTAATTAGTTAATTTTATTTTAGACTTATTTTTAACATAGAAGAATACTCAAATATAGACTTTTTAGTTAAAGCTCAAAAATTTGTCTTATACTTGTAAAGGAAAAGTGGATAAGACATAAACCACGTAGGGGTTCCTCAGTAGATTTCGTAGTTTTTATAGTGCTCCGGGGGATCAAATATTTTCAGAACCACTGCTCTAAATTGACTAAGACTGCCATCTATGACACATCTTTTGCTGTAAGATGTTCTGAAGAACGCTTTGAAATAGTGAGTATTGGAAAATCCATTACAGAATTAAATATAACTACATTAAGAAAAAATAATGGATTTACTAGGCATTTTCATAAAAACATTTATTCAAAGTAACTGGGCTAACTGGGTACGGTTCAGAAAATGAATTGCATTTAATATCTAGAAATAATCAAATACGTATATGTGGAAATTTAAAAAATACTACATATATGTATATTTAAAGTAATTAATTATCACCTAATACAGGGTGTAAATGAATACATGTTACAAACTTATAGTGTATGTAGGAGGTCCATAGTATACCTACTTTTAATAAGAAACTCGTGTCAAGTAATGCTCCATTTTCGCGTTGCAGACTAGAACTCTTAGTATGTTCAGTAATGTAGGAATAATTCTCACAATACTTTATTGGCTTACATTACATAATAAATGTTTAGCAATGCCAAAACAGATGGCTACAATAATTGCTCAAAATAACGTCACCAACTGCGATGCAAGCATTGAACCTGCAAAGAATATTCTTGTACACTTTTTCAAAATCTCAGGCATCATTTGGATTTCTTGCCCTGTGGCGAGAGAATGCGTGCTAACATATCATCCTCTGTTTTGACAGGGGTATCGTAAACTAGGCTTTCCATTGGGCCCTACAGGAAAAAGTCTAGTGGAGTTAAGTCCGGGGAGCGTGGAGGCCATTCTACTAGTCCTCCTCGACTAATCCATCAGTCCCTAAATACCTGTATTCTAGAGAGGTGAGTGAAAAGTGTGGTGGCGCACTCGTCTGTGTTAAAGCCACATGCTGCAGCTACACGAAACTTTTAACGGCACGTCTTCCAACAATTCTGGCTGTACTTTTGAAACGACCGTCGATAATACCAACCCACATGTTGAGTCTAAACTACTGTTGCCATCTAAGGATGCGAGTGGTGTGAGGGTTTACTTCGTCCCAAAAACAGCCGATTCGGGGGTTTAAAATACTTTCCCTGGTGAAGGAAGCATCAACGGTAAACAGAACAAGTCGTATAAACTAAACTTTCAACAGGCAACGTTGCTTAAATCAGCGAGAAAAGTAAACTCGCCACGGAAAATTGGCTGGAACTCATTGTTTGAGACCTCCGCGGATGGTGGATGTGTAGTTGTTGTTTGTACAGAACCTGCCTAACGCTCATATGATTAACACCCTTGTCACGTCCAATGGTTCAGCTGCTAATTGATGGGCTATGTTCAAACCTATGAAATAATTCTTCAAATCCTGCAGTATGGTGGTTCCTCCGAGACCCGCAGTTTACCTTATTGACTGTGAACGTTCCTGTTTCCCACAATCGTTGAAAAACTCTGGCAAACACTGTATGAGACGGAGTTAGACTATTTGGAAAATGGTCTTGCATAAAGCCGGTGAGCAATATTTACCATTACAACAAGCCCGTCGTACATTAACACCATGTTAGCGTAATCGATGAACGTATACGCATCCATGATCTACTGCAACTGAACATTAAGAAAGATTAGATGTGTTTTAGCAAAACATTTGACGTTTACAGTTGTCGTTACATTGGTCGAGCCACCTCACGTGATCATGACGTGGTAAATGCAACGCGTTATCATTTTATTTTGTCTAAACAGTTCCAGTCTATAACGTGCAAACGGATTGTGCTGCTGAACCATCTGATATACATCCCCATATATTAGGGGATTTGAGAAATTTTGGTGGTTCCCCGTTTGCTTTCCACACTGAATGTCTAGGAGTGAGTGCGAAAGGACTTAACAATTCTGCCGTGAAGTGTCTTTACACCTGCCAATGTTATTTTACATGCCACATTTGACATGAGATATCTCTTAAGGGAGATGTAGTACGTTTTTTTTTCGGTCAAATACAATCCGTTGACCTCAGCTCGCTTGGAATCCACGAACATCGGGTCCTGAGTTGAGCACACAATCCAAATACCAGCAAGATCGACTTAATAAGGCTTCAAGTCTAAAATTTAAAGGATAATTCACTTGTATATTCTAAGAAATGATTACATTGTCTTTCATAAAGCTACGAGTAAACAAAGTAGACACTTTTAATAATATATATTGTTAATTGGTGCTAAGAAGAATTTTAGATTGAAAATAAAAAAATAAAAACTTAAATGCTACAATCAGAAGTAACGTATTATTTCTGGAACAGCTTTATGTCAACTGGTCAAGATCAGGTTAAATAAGTTAATAATTATACAATAGTAAATTTATTGAAGATAAAAGATTCTAGATGACGTATAATCAATATTACATACTTGGAAAAGACGTCAATTAATATAAGCATGCATAAGTTACCAAAGAGGAATGGATATGTGGTCCCTAAATAATCGAAGATAATCACATCGGCCAAATTAAACCCATCTCTGGAATTTTGGGTGGGCTTAGCCTTCTGGCGTTCCTCACAATGGCTAACCCACTCTTTCACGTCGTTATCTAACCCAGGCCAAAATAACTCTCTAGAAACCTTCCTAACAGTTTTCAGCATGCCTAAGTGACCAACACACACTGAATCATGAAAGTAACCACACATTGCATACCGGTATGAAATTACATGGTGAACTGTCACATACCGGCCAAATTGATAATATTTTAAATTTTTGCTGTGAGAAAAACTTTTTGAAAATAATACTTTTTTTGTGTATGTTTATTATATAGAGTCATTAATGATGTTTCGGATTTTGTATGGGATTTATATTTTTTTATAGAAGAAAAGTTTTTAAAAAATAAACTTTGTGTGGTAATTTTTGTACATAGAACTTTTTTTCAAAAGAGCGAAAAAAAAGATTCGTGCACATTTCGTTACACCAGCTAATACAAATTATCATAAATGACTTACAAATTAAATGAAAAAAAATTGTCTTAGCAATAGTTTTCCTCAGTGAGGAAGCCATTTGATAAGTACCCCTAATGGTAGGAGAGCGTTAATGAATGTTTCGAGAAATAAGATTATTTATAACAATGAATTATTTCTAAGAAGAGTGAGGTAAAAGAGAACCATTATGGATATGATTATTAGGTGCAAAACAAACTGGGTCGGACACCTCTTTAGGAAGAACTGTCTTATGCACGATATCATAGAAGGAAAGTTGAGGGAAAGAGGAGCAGAGGAAGGAGGAGGATTCAAATATTGGATGACTTGAAGGAAAGAAGAACATTCTGGGAGCTGCAGGAGGAGGCAGAAGACAGGATGCATTGGCGGTCTAAGTTCACTGACAAAAGGAATGGACCTGTCGTAAGACAGAACACATTAATAATAATAATAATAATTATTATTATTATTATTATTATTATTATTATTATTATTATTATATAACCATGGTGACTAAATAGGCTATATAATATTTCACTAGTAAAATAAAACAGCTGACATGTAAATATTTTCAACAATTTCTCTAGTATATAAAAGTCAAACTATTTTATTTATGAAACCATCTATATTTACAGTTGTAAAACATTCACTTGTAACTTGTAAATCGTAGACTTGTAGTTATATGAAACAAGCACCTAATTGTTAAGATTTGACCCGCCTTTGATAATCTTATAAATACACTAAAGATATTAAAGATATTTGAAAAGGTTATGAAAATCAATCGTGTGCTGTTGTAATACCTTCAAAGTAATGTGTGGCCACCATTTTTGATTCCACCAGCCCCCCGCTTAGGAATGTATGAATTCTACCACAATAGAAACAACCCTTTATGGCCTAACTATAAGTCAGGGAGATGAATAATTTAATTATGTACATATTATAATAAAATTATGATACATGCAAGACATGGACACAGTACTTTCTGGAGGCTATGCTTCTAACATTTAGTTTTACCTCCAGGCGCTGCTTTGATCATTTGCAACGCAAATCGAACATCACATGATCCTACGTTTATGGATCAAAGGTGTTCTTTTAAACCTATTAGCCACCGAATTGTTGTTAGTGTTATTCAATAACCTCTATAATATTAAACAGCTGGAACATTGATTGGGCTTACAAATATAGACTTGCTGGGTTAGCAATAAACATGACACCATTTCTTTTGCACAATTGTGTACAATAAATTGCACAAGATTGTTGTCACAAGTGTTACCCACAGACTATTCACACGGCAAGTGCAGAATTACTACACACTATGTCCAAATCAACACAATGGCTTTTTGCTCTTGTTTTTATGACTATCTAATAATTGAGTAATTTTTTTTATATTAATTTTTGTTTTCAGAAGTACATATTTATTCACTAAACATGGTCTAGCTAAGCACAATGTGATTGTCATGCTGGTGCCTCAATCTTAAATACATGATTAATAGTTTAATATATTTAATTCCTTTAAGTCTGGTCTTACAACATGATATAAGTCTAATACTGGATTTAAGTTTCATAAATATATTACAGTACGTTTTAATTTAATATTCAAAATCCAATCTCGAGTCCATTTCATAGCTTATTAGTCACATTTAGTCAATCTAGCATTTTTTTATCATTAATAATAATAATAATAATAATAAATATAATTTAATTTAAGGGCCAGAGTCCTATGCTAAACTATTCCTTTTGATTCTGGTCTAGGTAGGTGTAATCTTGTATTTAGTGTAGCGCCGCACTTGAGTACTAAGTCCAAAACTTGATTCACACGTTCGCCGAAAATAGAAAGCAGAATCTGTTTGAATGGCGCAACATTTCACACCCTGTATATTGACCCACGATGCTTTGCAACGCTACCATAAAACAGCGGTATCATTAACATATTTTAATTTCTAGTGGATAAACATATATTTTAAATTCATTCTCCCGATGTATGTTTAGAAATTGTAACGCTGTGTCTGGCACAATACAATACATCGATACAACGCTTTGCACTAATGAGTTCTTTCTTATCTCCTCATGAAGATCAACGAAGAATCTGTCTGCTAGCTTCTGCTGTAGAGCGCATGCGTAGACAATGCGCACGTTTCACTGACTTGAGATGGTTGGTTCTGAGATTTTATTGTTCTCCTGTGCCGAACATCTCAGGCAGAGCGAACAATGTAGAGATAAGTTGAACTTCAGCGAAATTGTTCACGCCGATTAGGCGGAGATCTTGTGACTGGCTTGGAGCGCGTCACGTGACCACGTTTCTGTTCTGCGCTAGTTTGTCAGCGAACGTGTAACTATGAAACTGGCCATAAGTCTAAAACATCTTACTCCTGTAACTTTAGTTTAATTGGTTTTGAATCAAGTATGTGATTGTTAGTAAATTTACAATAAATAATTCAGAAAACTAAGGGTCTAGCAGACAGGGATAACTACGCTTACAAGCCAAAGGCTGTTAATCGAAAACTAGCTGATAGACGACGTGTTTTATTTCATACAAGGTACGAGATATTCCATTATATGACCTAGTTTTATTATGAATTAACATGTCTAGTAGGTATTAAATGATACCAGAACTACTTATGATCTGAAGCGGTCACTTTTGATGCATATATATATATATATAGATCTATATAATTATTATCTTTTATATATATATATAATTTTTTATCTTTTATGTATAAATATATATAATTATTATCTTTATATATATATATATATATAAATAATATATATATATATATATATATATATATATATATATATAAAACAGCACTAATAATATAGTAAAATGTTATCAGTTTTGATCATAAAGGATATGTTTGTATTTTTTTTTAAAGTGCCCCAAATTTCCATTCGTAAGAAAATCAAAAGTTGTGCAAAGCAGACCTAGTACAATCTTGTGGCCACAAACATTTTGTACAGTAAATTGTGTCGTGTGTACTGGTCTTTAGATAAACACAGTTTGTAAGTCTTGTATGAATAATTAAAACCTTTAT
Organism: Timema cristinae; assembly: GCA_039000515.1. NCBI lineage: Eukaryota > Metazoa > Arthropoda > Insecta > Phasmatodea > Timematidae > Timema > Timema cristinae. The sequence goes on from JBCFYV010004906.1 coordinate 16,826, forward strand.
AAACAAGCAAGTTGAATAGCCAAATAAAAGCAATAAAATATAAACTACACCTAAGTTTGGTGTTCCGGAGAAATGGAGCGTTGTCCCGATTGCGTATTTACATTTCCTAACCCAGTACAGAGCACCACGCACTTAGAGCGATATGATTGGCCCTAGATCTTAGCGCGACCTTCAAACAGCGGTCACTCTTGGCGCAACAGAGGCATAAGTGTTGCGGCACATATACTAAATCGGAGTTTTCCCTCGGCTTCGCTCGCATTGAAGTTAGATAAATTACTTTTTTTCCAGTGAAACATCTATACTAGCAAATACTCAATTTCAGACACGTACTATGAGGCGAGGATTTTTATATATATTAACGTGAAAAAAGAGAAAGCAAATAAAATACATCTATGGTCACTCGAAGTATCTGGATAAAAATATAGAACATTTATTAAAACTAACCTAAAACTAAACTAACCTAACCTAACCTAAGATCACTGTATACAATGAATAATATAGGTAATGTGTAGTATTTTAAATAAAAATATACTATGGTATTTCATTGAGGATCTAAATATACGTGTGACATGGTGGTCTAGGGGTAAGGTGTCAGACTTCTGTGCTGGCGGGTCGGGGTTCAATCCTTGGTCCCGGCACTGATTTATCTGATTTCCCAACCCTTCCTTCACCTTTGACAAGACATCTTGTGAATGTATTATTATTATTAGCACCGCGTCTTACTACCCGTTCGGGTTATACGCACTTACGCTAATGTGTAATGGTAGGGTGATTGTGAGATGAAATGAAGGACCATACAGTTTAACGTGGAATCCGAACCACGGTGGAGACCAGGCATTCCCCACATTCACAAGACGTCACACGTATATTTAGATCCTCAATGAAAATACCATAGTAATATTTTATATAAAATACTACACATACCTATATTATTCATTGTATACAGTGATCTTAGGTTAGGTTAGGTTAGTTTAGTTTAGGTTAGTTTTAATGAATGTTCTATATTTTTATCCAGATACTTCGAGTGACCATAGATGTATTTTATTTGCTTTCTCTTTTTCACGTTAATATATAAAAATCCTCGCCTCATAGTACGTGTCTGAAATTGAGTATTTGCTAGTATAGATGTTTCACTGGAAAAATAGTAATTTATCTAACTTCAATGCGAGCGAAGCCGAGGAAAACTCCGATTTAGTATATGTGCCGCAACACTTATGCCTCTGTTGCGCCATGTTATTATTATTATTAGCTCCGCGTCTTACTACCCGTTCGGGTTATACGCACTTACGCTAATGTGTAATGGTAGGGGGATTGTGAGATGAAATGAAGGACCTACAATTTAACGTGGAATCCGAACCACGGTGGAGACCTGGCATTCCCCACATTCACAAGATGTCTTGTCAGAGGTAAGGAAGTGTTTGGTAATCAAATAAATATGTGCCGGGACCGAGGATTGAACCCCGGCCGTAGGAAATGTTAATACGCGTCCAGATTACTCTTCCCGGTAAACGTCAGTGAAGTTTATTTTAACTATGAGTTTAATCATTTACACCTTGACCTAGGCCTATATTGTTTCAACCAGCGTTTCAGGCTATCCGAAAATAAATACGCTAATTGGGTGTGATAAGGAAGATCAAAGAGAGGAAATGTACTCGCATTTGGTTAAAGACAGAGTGGGAATATGTTTTTGAAAAATCACCCAAATGTATCTGGCCAGGATTTGAACCTAAACCTACACGTCACGGGCAAACCAAGCTAAGTGAGCCTGACTTTTAGTCCCCATGCCCACCAAATAGTGCTCCCATAGATAAAGCAATTTAATAATCTCATTCTGTTGAAATACTCTACACTAAAGAAATTAACCAGAGCTATTATTTTCCGTGGATTTGACATTTTAGTCTCTAGGGGGATCTTGAGTAAGCATCTCCTAATGTGATAGGATATAAACTCGTGACCTTGGTTACCCTCGTAGTGTCTAATATGTGTGCTTCAAACTAAGAGTTAAAGGGGCCGGGGGATGTGACGAATAAAAACAAGGCGGCGTCCCATGAGAGCCGGGACGAAGTTATTTCCCCGGAACCCCCACATCTGGGGC
>JBCFYV010004907.1:0-18148 GCA_039000515.1 Timema cristinae
TTCATAAACTTCAAATTTATGATAAAAGAACAATTTAGTAAACTAGCTTGTCAAAACATAAATTAAAATGGAGATAATACAACAACTTATAATATTACACCTAACATTAGCCGGGACAAAGAAAAATACTTAACCAAATAATTGATTTTAACGTTTACATCTATCATTTTAAACTAGCGCATCCAGAAATTCAGTTTTATAAAAATATTATCCTAATATGTTAATTTTTAAAATGCAATAAAAAGCTAAATAAAATATTTTGCATTTAGTTTGATCAAAGTTTTTAACATGTTTGAAATCTAACCCGAAATAGTATTGCCATTAAAAGAATCAAATTTTGAAGAAGTTACAATCCAGTCCAGATAAATATTAATGCTGAAACCGAATGTATGCTTACATTTCTTAATAAATAAACCGATGCCTCAGTTTTGTCCTACTAAACCAGGGGCATTGTCCAAGAGAAAATCATCATATTTCTCTGCCGTCTTTTATATAAATTGCACAACTCCAGAACACGGAATGGAGGGATAGCAAAGGGGGAACCAAAGACAATCAAAAAAAGGGGAAGGGAAATCTAAGTTGACCGAGGGCTTTCCACTCATTTCTCGAAGATATATTGAACGTATGGACACTGGGTTGTAGAGTCATCTTTTTTCTTAAGTTCTTTGGCTTGTCTTGAACTCGCTGCTTTGATTCTTGAGAGGAGCCATTTATTTGGGTTGTGGCGTGATGATGTGATGGGGTGTGTTGTCTCTCTCTCTGATTAGTGTGCAGCGGAGCCGTTGAAAGGGGTAATAGATGTTTTGGCCGACTTTGTTTTCTTTTCACTTGTAGCTAATACTACAAATTTGTAATCTACTTATAAATTTGATTGATTAAGATAGGTAGTTTTTGATTACTCTCTAAATTACATTCCAAAAACATTGGTTCAATTATAAAATTAAATATTTTTTTTGTACAAAGTACATTCTGAATCTTCTTTTACGCAATCTTTATTAAGACATACTTGGAAGCTATAAAAAAATTTCTTAAACAAAAACTAATAGAACCGCCAGTGGTCTAACTGATAATTTCAATTATCATTTTGCTGTCTTAATTGGATAGCAATGAAATGTGCTTGTGACAATGAAGAATTGTAACTTTCCTTTTAAATTGATCTAGGACTACTTTCAACATATAAAGACTTATAGATTAATGATATCACTATCATTAAGTTTACTGTATGGACTGTTCAGAATGGGTCTACTTATAATAGGATAATACTTTTAATTGATATTGCTATGGCTCATACCATTTCCGTGCATTATCAGTCATGAAGACCCAAATTTTTTGATAGCTATTTCAGCAACATATTTTGCAGTGTATTGGTCAGCCTTGTTTATTAAAGTTTTTATAAAATACTGGCTAAGTTGTTATAATCAAAAAACTTGATTTCTTAGAATAAACTAATTGAATAACTATTCTGGATTTCTGTGAGAACCAGATGTGTAATCAGGACAGCCCTTTCATCCTGTTTCAAGAAAAACGCCCTCTTAACCAGCTTCTACTATTCTGGGTTTGGGTTCTTATAATAAATAAATTGGTGTCATAAGAATTCAGATGAATTTGATGATCAACCTAGAACAAAGGCAAAGAAAAAATATAGTTGTAAAATTTATGAAACACTACAGGAAATGTAAATATAACGCCCCTGCCCCCCCCCCCACACACACACATACACATAACCCTTTACAACATTTCACTCCAAATTTCTATCTGGGTCACAGAAATAGTCAAATAGGATAAAACTTAAAAACTATTTTCATAATATACCTTAAAAACTTTTTTTAAGTTTTTTGGTTTCACAAATTATTTAAACTGTCTGTGTCTAAAAAATACAAATTTAACAGTTCTGCCTTAAAATATAAGTGAAGAATGACCCTGAGCATGGGATGATCCCTCAAATAGCTCATGGAAGAGCATTTGTGCGTTAACCAAAGGTTATGGGTTCGATTCCTATGTCTAGATGTTTTTTTTTTTTTCGTTTTAAATTCGATTATTTTCGAGTTGAAAAGCCAAATGTTCGTAGTTATAATCATTTATCTCCCAAGCTTTCCTTTTCATATACTTAATTGTATAGTATTGCTTTCTTCCATGCGTTCTTTTGTCAATTAAAAAAATATACAACTTTAAATTAACACAAATTTTGTGTCACTTTTAATTGGTTATCAGAACCCCATCTACAAAATAAATTCTACAATGACACAACATCAAGTTGATTTAAGCCTTCAATTTATCAATAAACACATTATTGGCTCTGTCGAGAATCAGTTTAAGACCACCCAGTAAGCGCTTGCACTACCATTTGAACTAAGGTGTCTTGACACTGCCTATCACTCACAAATTAAAGCTTTTTAATTTAGGACTTGAGTTATGATATAAATATCAAAAAGCAATTCAAACCACATAATAATACAAATCCAATTTTAAACCATCGAGCTTGTATAAACCATCATTCTATACCAACTATCAGAAATGTATTACATCTTCTTAGGTTGATTAGGAGCTGAAACAGATCTCAAGTTTGGACAATTCTTAAGATTTTTTTTTTCATTCCATTGGCACTTCTAACATATTCACTTTTACAGTATATGCACTTTTATATAATTTTATATTAGTCATTTACAAAAGTTATACCCTTTTTGTGGATGTTCTGGTGCCAGAAAAAAAAATGTTTTTAGGATCGAATATATGTGGTAAAAAAATAATTTTCGAATTCTATATTATTCTGAAATAATTTATAGAGCTTTTATACTTCCCCAAATTTTTTTTTACATCTTACTATAAATACACTATGGAAGTTTCCCTTAAATAATTATCAACAGTTTAAAGCGATTTTTTTATGTTTGTGATACTTTTCTAATAATATTTTGTTTAACAATGAAGAGGCCCAATGGCTTGATGATTGTAAAAATAATGGAAATTTATTAAATAAAAAAAAAGGAAAAATAAACTAATATTTGCAAATTCAGTGAAGAAAGTACCCCTAGGAAAGAAGAAAAAGAAATGAGAATCCAATGCATAAAGGGACATCTTTCTTCTGTATTTTTATATAAGTAGTTGCACACACACAATTAAACACAAATTGAGTGCCCGCTAATGGAAAGAGTAACAATTTTGGGATATGTTATGTAAAAAACACATGAAAAACCCCAACACCACATGGTGCACTGCATTTACAGTGCACACACTCATTTATGCACAGTTTTTTTGAGCATTTAAGATATTTTGAAGAAATGTATGAAAAGTGAATTTTAGGTATAAGTGAAGTCTTACATTTTAATAAATTTAAGTTTGTGAAGCTAAGTTACTAAGTCCAGTGAAGTTCTAAGTTCCTATAAATTTGGGAAATAGAATTTAGGAGTTGTGAATTTATTCTTCCCTTTTTTAAATTTTTACTGAACTTAAGCTATGTAAAATAAATATTTTATTTTCAGCTGGCTGGAAATTATGTGAAGAACATTCGTCATGTAGAAATCACCTGCCAGGATATAAGAGTTGCAATGTGCGCAAAACAAGGTATTTCTTTAAACAATTATAAAATTTTCTGTTTTGATTCATTTACTAGTTTTTAATACTCATTGGTTTTAAATGTATATTTTGATAAAAGTTTTTAAATATATTTTTTTTCTTGCATGATTTAGTGAAGTAACTGGCAGATATTAAAATAATTTTTTTAAATAAAACTTTTTTTTAAAACTTGATATTTTGTTTTCTGAAGGAATTTTAATGGGCAAATGTATATATTTTTTGGATTTTAAGTTCTTTAAAATCAAACATAGAAAAACTCTGATATATTTGAATTTGGTTCAAATTAAACATTCCAAAAAAAATTTCACAAATGCATTTGTTGGGGGAAAAAAAAAGAAGGAAAATGAGACTTCCCTATTCTTGTACAAGCTCTTTGATGAAAAAATGAAAAAAAAAACAGACCTTTTGACGTTGTCAGGTACCATGAAGTCCATTAATTGATTACTCATCCCTGTATGTAGACCACAACTCTGCTTTATTTTTTAAATATACTCTTTTGCTGTTGATATCATATGCATCTCGTTTAAAAAGCATCAAATATAACACCTTTGTTTCATATATTATTTTTTAATATTTTGCATATTTTTTGGTAATTTTGGTCCCTTTATCGAAATACTCAGATATGCAAAATAGGCTCATTGCAAAATTGTTGGATCCAAACAAGCATACTGTATTATTTCAGATATTCATAAGTTAGTTAATAATTGAGGAATTGGAAATTTTTTGGTTATTAGTAAAAAAAAAAAAAAATTTGTTTAATATACACTTTTATATTGTCAAAAAAATTTCAAATGCTTTAGTTTCAAAATAATATTTACAACAAACTAACACTTGTTTATTAATTGTTTAAAAATTTTTTATACAATTTATTTTAAAGATAAACTGATTTCAGATTATTTTTGTTTATTTACAGTTATTCTCTTAATTTAAATACATTGATAGGATAATTTGTTAACCACAGTACATCTTTTTAAAATTGAATCAATTTCAAGTAATATTTTACTTTACTACACACACCATTAATAAACCAATTAATTTACAAGGTCACCATTCAATTATACCAACATTTGAGGAATTTAATACTGACTTTTGAACACAACCAATCACTAACTTTTCAGTCAACTTAACTTACTTCACACACCTATAATGGTAGCCAAAATAAACTTAGTTTCAAAAATTGCACATGTCACACAACACCTAAAAACCAAAGTTTTGGTTTACTGGATTAACCTGTAAATATTGAATAATTTAGATGTTCTTACAGGCACTTCCTATTGCCAACTGATGTTTTTCTTTGAGACAGTTACAAACTTAATATTTGTTTACACAGACTTGCTAAATTTTGGGTGGATCACTTGCTCTCAAACCACTCCTACCATTATTGGATAATGTCCAAAATGATCAAATTTTACCACTTAAAACGCTTAAAATTCCCTATTTATCATCATTGCCCATATTATTAGGTTTATGGTAATAACAAGTGAGACTTAAATGAAGTCCTTAAAAGTAGCAAAACATTAACTCGCCTATCATGGAGATTAATATTGGTTTTTAGAAAGTTCATGTTGTAGAAAACTGCGTCACATAAGTATGTCTGACCTTTAAAAAGAAGTTACAGGCTACCAGAGGATTTGGGACACTTCTGACTACTTGCTAGTCACCAAAGGCAGAGTTCTTTCAGTTCAACACCATTTAAGATTGTGATGATGTCCCCTCCAATTTAAACAGAATCGAGATGATTAAATACAGAATGAACTTTTTGAGATTTAGCTTCAAAAATCTCAAGAAATATTTTCTTGCAACTTGTTCTAGTTTTTCTAAGCTTCGTAAATCTTCAGGTTTAAACTCTGCCCTCAATTGCTCGATGATTTGAGCGTTTTTTCCCCCCCAGCTCAAATTTTTCTTATTCAAAATCATTAACCACTCATTTGTAGGAAGGAAAGTGTTTAAAATCTTTTAATCTTTTAAATTGGTTTTTTCCCTAATGTCATTTTTTTCCCGAAAAAGTTTGATCTGCTAATCTTGTTATTTGTGTGTTTTTACCTTGCAATTTCAAATTTAATGAATCCATTATCTATAGTACCAATAATTAATACAAAAATATTAACTTTCCATGATCATACATTTATAAATAGTAGATTAATATCCATTTTCTCATAAATTAAATTTTTTTTAAGAAAGGAACTCTTGAATTTACTGAAGGACTTTGGCTTTTATTTAGCCCACAAACAACTGGGGTAAATAAGTAGCTCTCTGTCGCTGTCTGTCTGGTCAGTAAACTCGAGTCTGAACAATTTCCATTTAATGCCTTAGATCTAATGCTTTTGATTTTTTTTACAACTGCGGTAAACTATCGATTATCCAGATTAATCAGTACCAGGGAATGAATGATTGAAAAAACACTGTAATCAAGGACAAAAGCTTTTTCTTTAACGTTGACATATGCACTGAATTAAAAAACATGGATAATAATTTGTATAAAACAGTTTTACGTAGGTATGCATAAAAAAACAATGCAGCTTGTATAGTATTACTTCCTTCTACATCTGTTTTGTGAAGTTATCATGTATTATTTTCTGCTTTAAAGATTACTAAATTTTTTTATGTTATTTTTTCCCCTTTTCTTAATATCAGAACATCTGTGAAATTGAAACTATGGTTTCCAGGCATATTCTGATAATGTATATACATTTTTAAAACTCCATATAACTAATTAGAAACTCCTCCATTGCTTCCTTCCTACTATTTTGTAGAACTGTGCATAGAAATCTGCAAACAGGATAACCCGAGTGTGGCTAATCAGTTTACTCTATATCTTCATGCGTGATATTCTCTATATTTGAGAATTTTTTCTGCAAATAGCTTAAGCGGAATTTATAAAATGATACTCCAGAAATTTATGGAAAAAGAAAATCTATTTGACATACAGTAGAACCTCGATTATTTCCTTCACTCAAAGGGACTAGAACATGCTCGAGAACACAAAAAAAGGTTGGATGATAAAGTAAACAAAAGTACTTCACCAAGAAAAAGATTAAATAAAAACCTAAACATATGGTTTTTCTAAAAAATTTTAAAGTTTTTAATCTTTTACATACAATTTAACTAGAGCAACACAAAACAAAATATTTGATCTGAAAACATATTTATGGCTTGTGAAAAAAGTTTTTAATATTTTTCTGTTTTAAAGATTACATCCTTCTAGCCTTGGGTGCTAAGTCTCTCCATTTGTTCTTACCCATAAAATGCACGGTTCTAAAAAATTATATGTTTAAAAAAATATTTAATAAATCAACATTGTTGTTTATAATCTATTTTAGTAACATATCTGGGCATCTTTCATAATTTCTATGGACTTTTCATACCATGTTAAAAAAACAAATTTAAATATTTTCGCTTAAAATGTTTCCATTTCAATTTCATTTTAAATGGGAAAACAAAAAATATTAATTGATTTTGTTAATTTTCTTTGTAAAATTAAGCTAGAGTGTTTGTTTATAACACAAAACCCTTTAATGAATAATTTATTCTTCTTTTTAAATTTTGTTTTTTAAATTTGGTTAGTTTAATAATCACGACGTTTATGATCTCTAAAAGATCCCAAGTAGACATTTAATAAAAAATACATGTTTTGATTACAACTTCTTCTACAAATAGTTATCCTAGTTTAGGTGTCAGTGGAGGGTGAAGCTAATCTTTGTGACCTTATTGAGTCAAGGAAACATTAATACCATATGCATTGGGATAATAAGGGCTAATATCCATTAATTAAAAATTTGCATACCGGTAATTAAATAAAACATCTTAGTGTTAAGCAACTAAAATATTCACCAAGTCTTAACTGCTGTGTGAATAGAGATAGCTGCTCCCTACTTACTTGTAGGACTATAAGAGTCTCACTCAAGTGATACATTATTTTCATAGAAAAAACCATATGCTTCTCCCGTACACAATGTTTTATGACACTAGAGCCCTTATTTAACTGAGGCAGTCAAATATGTAAAAAATCCACACTCGTGGCCTACATTCTTTCACGGTTTTTCTTATTCTTGAGCATTGTAGGTTGTAATAATAAGTGTTAAAGTTATATTCAGAGTATAAAGAAAATTACTGTACATTAAATTTTTTTAATCAACCCCGCCCCCCTTCACACCACCACCCCAACATTTTATGAACATAAAAATATATATGGCTTTATTTATGGTACAAACATTATCAAAATTTAAGATAAAAAATACAAATGAGGTTGTGTAACCATAAATTATTATTATTAGCACCGCGTCTTACTACCCGTTCGGGTTGTACGCACTTTACGCTAATGTGAAATTTGGTAGGGTGATTGTGAGATGAAATGAAGGACCTACAGTTTAACGTGGAATCCGAACCACGGTGGAGGCCTGGCATTCCCCACATTCACAAGATATCTTGTCAGAGGTGAAGTAAGGGTTTGGGAAAATCAGATAAATCTGTGCCGGGACCGAGGATTGAACCCCGGCCGCCAGCATAGAAGTCTGACACCTTACCCCTTGTAACCCCCCCTTCATATGATCTGATAGTTTCATATAACAATAAATAAAAGGTAGGTTAGTTACAAGAGAGTTTATTTTATTCTACAAACAACTCGCAGACATACAAGAGCGAGGCACTCTAGAAAAGTCGAGTGACTGGCCGATAAGGGCCGAAATAAAACAATAAATAAAGGGCAAGACCCCAAGTCGTTAAGAGAAAACAGAACAATTAATACCAACGTAGTCATAATTACATTGACCCTCGCAGAAGGCGACTAACCTAGCAGGAAAGTTAAAATACAAGTAATAATATATATGTCTACACGACCTGGTGATGGTAACACTACATTGAAAAAAAGTATAAAGTTTTATAATAGGCCGCCATTATAAGGCGCGACAGAGAAAATGATTAACCTAAACCTAACCTGTTACAATAGTCCCTAATCAAATTAATTCAATCTAAATTATTATTATTATAATGACCAATGTGCTGGGTGCACGGGCTCGCGCCCCCCGAGTTGAATAACAATTACAATCGTAACAAACCTTTAACCTTTAGCAAGCAGAATAATTATTTTAAGTAAGTTACACGTTAAACAGAAATTATTAGCGCCCCAAGATGGCGACAAGCTAAAGTTCCATTAGCGCCCTAAGTTTGGCGCCATGCCAAAGTTCCAACCCGTCCGTGAGGCGGACACAACGTTAAGTACCAAGAAAAAGCTAGAGCATAAACCATAATGGCTGACAGGCAAATCCTGCAGTCTCAGAGAAATATAGCTATTAGTAATCATGATTTATATTTAAAGTCGAAAACTTAAATTTTGAACAATTTTAAACCCAAACATAATTTAGAATACGTCGAACAGCAACCTACGTCTAAATCTAAGACAAGTGTCTCACCTAATCGAGTGCAGAGAAATGAGTGACATCACTACACAGTCCAGCCCGTTATAAAACAGTACAAAGTAAATTTCACGTGTTCACAAACGGCGGGAACACACTGGGGTGAAGGAGAGGGGTGTACGTCGCTTCGGGAGAAAGTCTCGACGATTCTCGTGATAATTTCAAATCACGCGCCGGTGGATGAGTCTTGTTTCACTCGAGCACAACCGTCAGCGCATACGGGTTAGCGCATCTCGATGTTCTATTGCCCGGTCTTGCCTAATCGGGGCCCCGAGCCACGGGGTCAGTAAGCCGCGTATGTTGGTGGAGTGAGTTGCGTGTTTCATGAAGTCGATTCCACCCAGTCAAAGGGGACCAAGATAGGTGAATAGACGTCCATGTTTTTCTTATGTCTTGACAAAACGTCACAATGCCCCCCCTTTGGACGGAAAAAGGACGTCCTTAGCCTTTTTGGTGAAGACAGGGGAGGCGCCTTCCCCGATTTCACCGCTGACTAGGGGTGGGTGGGGGCTCCGGTACCCTCCGAGGCCATGTTAGGTGGCCAATGCAGGGCGGGAGATGGACGAAATAACTGGACTTTCCCGGGGGTAGACCTCTTGCTTTTCACACGCTCCCCCCTCCAACACACCGTCATCCCGGGGGTTGACAAGGGAGACCAGCATATGCTCGTAAGGGGGGGCCCGCTTTAACCACCAGGGAAGCTTCATCGCCCACGCCCAGCGGGGCGACATTGACGCCGATGAGTTTTCGGAACAAAGGGGGGGAAGGGAAAAAGGGCGGGGGCAAAAAAGGGGGGGGAGGGGGGAAGGCCGAATAGGTGAAGTCTCTGAGAACAAAAGTTTACAGTGAAAAACCACATCCAAAATTTTGAAAAGTTTATCAGTTAGCGCAGCCTTTCCTTGAAAGTTACTGTGGCAGTTTCGTAGCACAAAACATTGTCTACCAGCACGAGTCACAGAGATACCCACAACTCTGTTTAGGACGACTTTTTCCTGAATGAGGAAAGGTGGTTTTCCGCTTCACACGCACTTTAGAGGTAGTCCGGTGGTGGGGCGAACGTTTGCACATGTACTTTTGGACCCACACACGCTTTTTTTTAAACAGCCAAACACAATTTCGCTCAAAATCATACCAAGGGCCCTACAGTACTACAAATTTTTCCTAAATACCAGGGGGGGTACCCCTTTTTCCCTTTTATAAATATTTAAAACCAACAATATAGAATACTTTTAAAACATGCACTTGAACGCAAAATTTAAAAACCCCAAAGGTACATTTTAAGCAAAAGACGACACACAGCCGGGGCAATTGACTCATTTTCCCCTGCAGCCTTTAGGTGGCTGACATGTGCTCTACGCGTCAAAGAAAGGGTCGGATACTTTTTTTAAAAAAATACCAAACAATGAAAAACTTTCAAATTTGACCCCAGGGGGCCAAAACCCACTTATACCCAACTTCCCCCGAAGCCTTGTCAGCAGCTGAGCAAGAGGAAAACACTTTCACACAACAACGTCCCAATTTTAAATGGGACAGGGATACGCCCTCGGTTTTATAGGTGGCGGCAACCTCCTTTTTGGGAACTTCAGGAGGTTAGAAAAACCCCACCTCACATTTCTTTTCAAAAAAACAATCACCGCCTTAAGGAGTGGGTCAATATCCCATTAAACAAAAAAGGGGGGGTTCGGTCCCTATTGAGGGGGAAAAAGGAAGGATGGCTTTGACTGACCCCCAAAAGCGGGGGTTAAAAGCAATGTTCAAAAACGTCTAAGTCCTGGCCCAGTGGGTGTGCCGGGGTAAAAGTCGTCAAGGCAACGTTTTATTACGATTTAAAAACCTTTCACAAGGGGCGGGGGATGGTTGTACGGCTAGTGGTTTTAAAGTGTCTTATCCCCCACGAAAAACACATATCTCCAAAAATTTAGAACGGAAAACGGTCCATTATCACTTACTTTGACCCTTGGGGTCCCTAAAAAATCGCCCAAAACCGCCTGCACAGAGCTTTAAAACATCTCCTTGCCTTTTCATTTCCTTAGGGGGAGAGTATTTACGAATTTTGAGAAGGCGTCCATGGCCGATATAGAGGTGTTCCCTTGGGTAGAGCGGGTAAAGGGGGGGGCCACAAATCAACAAAAACTTTTCTCCCACGGTTGCTTAGCAACATCCGCGGAGTGGAAACCCTATTTTAGAAAAACGCCCGGGTTTGGCCAATTGACACGGCTCACATTTGCCACCCAATCTCTAACGTCCTAAAGGGGCATTAAGGGCCAAAAAAAAACCTTAGAAATCTTTGCTCGCTTAAGGGCACCGCAATGGCCGCCAAAAAGGGATTTTTGGGAAATAAAAGTAACATAGGCCTAAGTTTCTCTGGGCACAAAAAAACTTATCCACCCTTTACACGAACTACTAAGAGGTTTTTAAAAATCTCAGTTCCCCAATCCTCTTCTCCCCTTTTATCCCGTCCGATCTGTCTACAACACGGAAACCATCAACTGATGGTCTTTTTATTTAGATAAAAAAATTCGGGAATCGTATGGATAACAAAATAACGAGCCATCCTCCTTACATTTCTCCTACGGTTCCTTATCCCTCCACACCTAGACAAAGCGCAGCGACAACATAAGCTTCCCAAACGTGATGGGTCGAAAAATTGAACCTGGTAGCTTCCAAAACCCACCGTCCAATTTCCCTAGTTGTTTCGGGGTGATTCCCAATCCAGCTGAGGGCCATGTTGTCAGTGACAACTCAAACTGGCGAAGCTCTAATAGTCTGCGAACTTGCGATCCGAAGATAAGCTAAGAATTTTCCCTTTTCATATTTATAATAACTTTCTTTCGCAGGGCCAAAGTTCTGCTGGCGAAAGCTACAGGTCTACTTCCCTCGGAAGTCGTTTGAGAAAAGAACCGCTCCTAGCGCTACAGAGGAGGCATCAACATGTATTTTGGAAAGGCAGAGAAAAGTCAGGCATCCCGTAGCACGGCTGGCGACACTAGGTGGCGCTTAAGCGCAACAAAAGCCTCCCTGTTGGGCAGAACCCCAAATAAAAGGGGGGCCACCCTTTTTTTTTCAAGGAGTTAAGGGGGTTGGCTAAGTCAAGAAGAAGTTCGGGATGAACCTAGCGTAGTAGGCGCACAACCTAGAAACCGTAATACCCCTTTTATGTTTTTTGGGGCGGGAAAATCCAAGATAGGCTTAACCCAAATCCGGGCAACGAGCAGGTTACCCTCAGAAAATGATAATAGGGCCAAGATAGGGATAGATCTCTTCGCCCATGTGACTTTCTCGCGGGTTTACAGTCAACCCAGCCTCGCGCAGGCGCCTCAACACTACCTCAACATGACGCAAATGGTCATCCAAAGATTTGCTGTAAACGCAGCATATCATCAAGGGTAGTTAAACACGAATTTGAAATTTCAGGTCCCGCCAAAATATGGTCTAAGACTTTTACTCAACGCTTGCCCCCCGCAACTTATCCCAAACGGCACTCGGTTAAAATTCGTAGACTTGCCAGGGGGTGATAAACGCGGGAATTTCTTAGACGACTCTGAGAAGAGCACATTGCAGAAAAGCTTCGCATTAAGGTCAATCAAGCTGTAATATTTGGCTCCGCCAAGATGTTGGAAGGCGGACTCTATGCAAAGGCATAGGGGTATGGGTCGAAACAAAAAATTTTTTTATTAAGCTTTCTATAAATCGACAATCAAGCGATGGCCCCATGACCTTTCCTGGGAATAATAAACCCGCAGGACTTGCGTATGGGGATTTGGAGGGACGAATAACCTCCTTTTGTTCCAGGTCCAATGATAAGATTTCTAAATATCTCGAGTTTGGGGGGTGCACAGGAGTAGGGACCATAGATCTAACAGGAATGTGGTCCCGGCGCCACAATGTCGTAGGGCAAAAATGTCGGCAACTTGCCCCATCTTTTCAGTGATGACGTCAGGGAATCGAGCTATCAAACGATCTATCGCTTCACGTTCCTCGACAATGGGGAACAACCTGCGAGGATGGTGCCCAACACAAAACGGATAAACAAACTAGGTTTCAAATTAAAAGAATTCCTAAAGCGTCTCAGGTCAAGTTTGACTCCAATCTCGAACAGGAAGTCATCCCTAGAATAACATCAAAGGGAAGTTCTGGCATAAACAAAGAATGGACGTTTCCAGGGAAATCTTTCTATCTTAATAGAGAGCACTTACTTTACATCGACCAAGATAGTCTCCCATTGCCACGGCGTAAATTCTTAGGACCGGTTATCGACCATAATCGATTTTTGTTTTAAACCCTCTAAAACTGGCGCAAAAAACTCACGGCATATAAATGAGTGACTGGCTCCTGTATCTAAAAGAGGCAACACAATCATTTTGGCTACCTGGATTTTGAACTACAGAGTAGGAGCACGTGGTTTAATACAAGTGGGCACGACGACCGGACCACGACTACGAGCGGCGCCCTATAGGTTTCCCGATACTACACTGTCTCTGTACGTTGACCCAGTCTTCACACCGAAAACATCTCATGCGTGAGAGGTCGCGGGGGCGCACGGTTGTCAGAACCCGAAAGCCTTGAAGTTGTCCCTTAGGGAGTTTTTAAACATCGCGATCGCCCGGTAGTACAGGCGCTAATGACAAGGCCGTATTCATAGGTTCGGGGAGTTGAACCCGTGCGTCCCGCGGTTTTTAATGAGCCGCGGCGCATGCCCACTTAAATACTCCTGTTCCCGGGGAGCAGGGTGTTTTCAAACGAAAGATGCTAGAGAGAGAAAAGGTTCAAGTACCGTACAGGGGCTTACATGTAAATACAAAATGTCGCCGGGTGAAGGGGGACACAAATTTTCCAAGATAATATCAACGATCTCACTTTCCCCCAGACCACTATTGAGAACTTGAGGGTGCCTCTGTGATAGATAAAATAAAATCTCTCAACGATTCGTGGGGATATTGAAACCTGTGAATAACTTCCTTACATAAAAACCTTTTCTCTAGCCCTTTCTGGGTAACAGCGCTTCTAAAATGAGTCAGTAAGTGATCTCCAAGATAAAACCATTTTGAATCCCACGGGAGAACAGCTGGGTTAAAAAAACCCGAATTTTGGCCAAACACAGAATCAAAAAATTTACTATCACTCGTAACTTTAGACAATATTCCTGTTGATCTCAACCATAAATTTAAACAGAGTAGCGTGACTTGACCGTCCGCAAACAGGGGTCCGATTCAAAATCTCCATAAGTACTTTTGTTCTGACATTTAACTAGTGAAAGGGGGTGGAGGAGGAGCGGTTGGCGCTAAAGGGGGTGGGTTCCCCTCCTCAATCTTTTCCATAAAAAAAACCCCCCCTCATCTCACCTCCCCCTTTTTCCCGCTAATCTCCCCACTAGCTTAGACTGAGCCACCCACAGTAGCATTGGGAGGGAAGGAACCCCCTTGAAGTCAGCTCACTTCAACTCGTCCCCTCAGGCGGTAACAGCAGTCTTAAAATGTGGTCAAAGTGGACAGGCAGTTGCAGGAGTGGTCCCATGGTCACGGATCATGAAACAAACAAACAAGAATCTACAATAAAACCCCTCCAACAAACCCCTGCAGACGGCGGACCCATTTTCTCTCCTAACATACCTAATACCCTATTAAGTGCCCCACTAAAAACCCTCGCGAAAGCGATGGGGCAGCTTCTCTCTTGTAACCCCCCCCTTTCAAAAATGTCGATGTTTTTAAAACAAAATAAAAGGTAGGTTAGTTACAAGAAGTTTATTTATTCAACAAACAACTCGAACATACAAGACGAGGCACTCTAGAAAAGTCGATGACTGGCCAAAGGGGGGAAAAAAAAAAAAAAAAAAAAAATAAAGGGGCAAGACCCCAAGTCGAAAGGAAAACAAACAAAAACCAACTAGTCAAAATTTTACATTACCCTCGCAAAGGCGACTAACCTAGCAGGAAAGTTAAATACAAGTAAAAAATAAATAATGGGTTACCACGACCTGGTGATGGTAACACTAATTGACAAAAGAAAAGTTTTATAATACCGCCATTATAAGGCGCGACAGAGAAAAAAAATTAACCTAAACCTAACCGACAAAGTCCCAAAAAAATTAATTCAATCTAAATTATTATTATTATAATGACCAATTTGCTGGGTGCACGGGCTCGCGCCCCCCCCCGTTTTGAATAACAATTAAATCAAAACAAAACCTTTAACCTTTAAAGCAGAAAATTATTTTAATAAGTTACACGTAAAACAAAAATTTATTGCGCCCAAGATGGCGACAAGCTAAATTTTCCATTACGCCCAAAAGATGGGGGCCATGCCAAATTTCCCAACCCGCCCGTGAGGCGGACACAACGTTAAGTACCAAGAAAAAGCTAGAGCATAAACCAAAAATGGCTGAAAAGGAAATCCTGCAGTCTCAGAAAATATAGCTTTTTAACAAGATTTAATTTAAAATCGAAACTTAAAATTTTGAACAATTTTAACCCAAACATAATTTAGAATACCCTTTCGAACAGCAACCTACGTCTAATCTAAGACAAGTGTCTCACCTAATCGAGGGGCAAGAAAAAGAGGGGAATCACACACAGTCCCCGCCGTTATATACAGTACAAAGTCAATCACGTGTTCACAAAACGGGGGGAAAACACACTGGGGTGAAGGGGAAGGGGTTAGGTGAGAGTCTTGGGCAAACCCCGGATATTCCATCCTTTTTTTATGTTCTAAGATTTGACTCTCATTGGACTTTGGAATAAGTTATTTTCAAAAAATTAATGAGCGAAGATTTTGTAGTCAAAATCTAAACATAATTATTTTATTTTATTAGCCTGTTAAATGTGATTAAAATAACTTTGTCTACCTACTTCTCAGCTTTTATTGACTAATTTGAATATATTAATTTACTGATAATTTAATAACTATATCTTTAAAAATATTCGTTGACATGGGAATACAAAACCAAAGAGGACTACAAATCTGGTCATCGCTGTGGAAGTGTCAGCCAGTCAATCCCTTACTAAGGTGGTGAAAGGAAGAAGGGTTTTTAGCGGTTCTTAAACACGCCCTGACGAAATTATTGTTATATTAAAAAAAATTAAATTGTTTCAAGAGGGATTTGATGCTTAAAAATACCTTGCCAACTGCTGGGAAACTTTACAATGAGCTACAAAGTTAATATAACTCCCAAAATAAATGTTTGTTCATGGCCCTGGATCCAGTTGTTAAGTGTGATACAAATTTCTAACGCTGCAAATATTTAAAAATGGAAAGCACATAGTGGTTTAAATTCATCTAATTTTTTGGCGGGGGTGGGGGACTTTCTCTAGTGCCTCTCCCATTGGTTCATTCCATAGTTTTCTATAAATTTTTCAATTTTTGTTCACTGAGGTAAAACAAAAACACAATACAGAAGCGCTAATGCATAAGGATTTTTTTTAACTATGACACATGAGCAAGGTATTGACTACTGACTGCTAACTTTCAACGTCTATAAAACTAAATAAAAAAAAAATTCAGCAAAGCATAAATTTCATGTTTTGGGTTTAGAATACTATTATCTAAATACAAATTAATTATCTAAGAAACACCCAAAACCAGTACAAAAGATTAATTCTAAATGAATATATATAACTAGATAGCTGTTGCCCGCAGCTTTGCTTGCGTGGAAGTTGATTATATACAAATACGAAAATATACATATGTATTTACAGATTAATTTAAAATATTATGTTACGTTGATGACCATAACTTGACCTCAGATCAAAAATAATGCAAGTCTGATACAAACTTTCACCCCCTTTTTCATCCCTTATTAAATAAAATTTCCAAAATTCCTGAAACACGTATTTATAGTTTTACGTCAATAACCGAGATACAAAATTTTGTTTATGTAACTTTCAAAATGACGGACTTTCATACATATTATCATACATATAATCATCCCCTATTTTGACCCCTTTGGGGTGTAATTTTCTAAAATCCTTTCTTAGTGGGTGCCTACATAACAAAATGAATATACAGTCCGAATTTCATGCTTGTAGCCTTGATAGTTTGCGCTCGGCGATGATGAATCAGTCAGTCAGGACATGTTATTTTATAAGTATAGATTGAAATAAAATAAAAGGAATAAATGAAGATAGAATTTTAATTAGCAAAAGACAACTGGGATTATCATAGTTAAATGAATGTATAGCACAATCTGAATAAATATAATACAATACTTAAAAGAAAATTATGAATATAATAATGTTAAATCATTATGAAAAACCCTAACCTTGAATTTCATTAAATTATAACCTCAAGTAAAATAGAACAAGATATATGATAGGCTAAAATACAAAAAACATATTAAAATTAGACAATAATAAGATAAAAAAAACATGCTTCAAGGTTATATGTCAGAAAGTAAACATTATTAAGTAAGATAATGATTAATTAAACCAGTTAAAATTAAGTTTGATTATGACATCCAGAGTTGTCAAGAATAAGATTTAAATTACAATATGGTAGTAACAGGGAAATTAAGTTAAGAGTTGAAAAATATAAGCGAGAGACAAAATTTCAAGGTGAGGTCTAGAACAGTCTATTTATGTATAATATGAAAATTGATAGAAAAAATTGATTAAACATAAGTGTTCCTTAGCTGGTTTTAATTCCTCTCCTTAAGCCTTGGATGCCAGAGGGCCGGTTGACTGACTACATGTTTCGACGTACAAACGCCATCATCAGGTTTGAGGAAAACCAATGGAATATTAGAATATAAGACGAGAAAGTAAGAATAAAGAACATAGGTGAAATGGAAGAATTACTCAATAGAATCAAGAAGGAAGATGAAGTTAACCTAACAGACATGATAAGAAATTATAAAGGGGAGAGAATATAAATTAGTATAATATGTAGATAACCACTAAACTGTCAAGCTTACCTTTAATAAGGGTTAGATGTTGTCCCTGTAACTCCACAAGTGTAATAATTTGAATAAGTAATGATCACATAAAATTATGGCTTGCAAAGAATAATCGAGATGATACGAGTAACATGAGAAATAGAAATAAAAATAAAGTGCTTGATTACATAGTGAAGGTAGCGCTAGATTGAAGGTTCAAAATAGATAGACAGAAAAAGGTACAGAAGAGAGGAAAAATGAAAAAAGGTTCAAATCTTCTCGACCTGGCCCGGTCAGGTTC
>JBCFYV010004908.1:0-14958 GCA_039000515.1 Timema cristinae
TTTTGTGGTTGACCCTAAATTTTCCGTTGAACCATAGGGAATTCTTTTTGAACTGTGTTTAGTAGTAGATTTTGATTGCTGGGGCTATCAGCCAAACCCACAAAGATTTTGTCTAATATTGACAGGAAAGGGTATTTTACATTGTGAAATTTAAAATGGTAAACATTGTCACATATAGAAATAATCATGCATGAGAAATTCACAAAGTCAGAACCTAATAAAATTGCATATTGAGACAGGGGGAGCAACATAAAATTTAAATTTCCACGACAAAAGCCCTGAATATTTACACTCACAAGAATTGACTCTTCAACCATTACAGGACTGGAGCCAAAATTAGCAATAGGAACATTACACTCTTGTCTTTCAACAACACACTTGAACTTAGCCAGTTCCTCCATACAAAATTTGAAAATATTATTCCCCAATCTGACAGGAATAGTAGGAACGGAAGTAGTAATGCTATTGGTTTGAACTTTCTGAAAATTTGTTTCTTGAATCGGTTTTTTTTATCACGGACAAGATCCCAATTCTGTAACTTCTCCGAAATTAGTTTTTTGGACAGTAAAATTTTGTGTGACCATATTCCCCACACTTCCATCACTGTTTTGTTGTTGAACCTAGGAACAGGTGGCCGATTTTGACTTTGAAAATTGCCTTTACGATTTGGGCGTGAAGGACAAACCTGACTTAAGTGCCCTACTCCCCCACACTTCTGGCAATTTGTGATATTTTTACTGTATCTTGGTACATATTGTGTGTTTCATTTCCAGGAAATTATTAGCCCTGTTTTGAGGTTGTGGCAGAGAAACTATGGGTTGAGTATACAAATTGTGAGCTCATTTTGAGGCACAAAAAGGTTAGACATAGTGTCACAATTTAGTTCAGGTTTAGTGGTGATTGACATCAACATTACAAGCATGAAAGATATACTGGCGAATGAACACTATTTCAATAACACCGAAGAATAAACAATATTGTACTCACCAAAAGGCCCCGTTCATCCTTTAGTGTGTCTCGAATCTCGTTATAACAACATCCCTGTTCGCGAGCACTATATCCGCACCGAGTTGTGAAAACAAGACTAAAAGAGTGATAGGTGTGGTAAGTTGAGCGTGAGGTCACCCGTTGCATCTTGGAATGACCTCGTGATGGACACGTGATGTTCTACGCGCCCCTCCAATGATCTAGTTGTTTCCTTTGGTGACAATACTACCCCTTCCCTCTGTTCCGTGTGATTGTTCTTTGATGTTCTTTTGTTCACCCTATGTTCCCCTCCTCTCAGAGAATAACGGTTTATATACTGGTGCTGTTTGTGTTGTAAACTCACTTCTTGAATCAACCGTGTCGCTAGAAAACTTGCTCTGAGATGGGATTTTCCCAAGGTATATACAAAATTAATTGTGGGCTTACTTTCTGTTATTTGGGTTAATCACCTATTTTTATAAACATGACGAATTACGTAGCCCAAACGTGGCGTAATATATTTTATTACAGGTTAAATGTATTATTGGGATTTTTCCCTTTTTCCGGCTTGGTAAATAATGGTTTAAAACCACGAGGGACATTATCTTTTGTATTTTTTTTTTTATTCTTACATTTTTTTAAGGCGTAATGCCTGGATATATGGGAAATGTTTGTAGCCCTTAAGGCTAAATATTGTTTTATATTTATTTTTTTATAGCTAAGTCCATGATTTATATCTCCTTTAAAAGATAGATTTTGGTTGCCATAAATAGTTGTGTTTGTAAATTGTAATTTAAAGTCATATGTTTACAATCTGGTTTTGAAATGCGGATTGTTAGCCTGGGCGGCTAGTTATTGTTGTCTTTAATACTGCGGGGTTGCCGCGGAGACCATTGAGGGTCGTATATTAATTCTAAAAATAATTTTTTAGGACAAATGTTGTTAAGGGCAACGGTTTACAAACATATTATCATGGGCATTAACCCCGTTTTTCATATATATATAATATTTTTTTTTTATTTTTTTTTATTTATTGTACCTATATTTCATATATATATCTATTTTTTTATTTTTTCCAAAAAAATATTTATTTACTACAAAAGAAAATCTTTAATTTACTATTTCAGGTAAAAAAGTAATTTTTTTTACTCTAAGGTTTCTTCGCCTTTTTCCCCCCTTGACTGATAGTACAAAATAACGGGTGATGGTTGGAAGGCTTCATGACAAGCAAATTTTGTATAGGTCTGACTGAAGGCCTATTTGCATTTATGTGGGTCCTATGCTCTTCTGAAATTTAATCATTTGTTAGTTTTTTTTATGTATTTTGTGCCCCTGTCCTTGTCCATTAGAGGAGAAGGAGGGCGGTTCACATCCTATTACGTTAGATAAGGTTGTGGTTGGTTCAGTAAGCTTTCCAGATGAGGAACTTTTGGCTGAAACGAAGATCAGAGAGAAGTTCATTTCTCCACTGATTCCACTAAAAGCTCTAATTGCCTAAGGGTGAGTGGCCTTACTCCAACCAATCTTAATATAACCCTGGGTGCAGAATTCAAAATAATTGGGTGTGGGCCAACACACTTTTCAGTGATTGGGGAATCGGGTTGTATCTGCAGTGTTCCAAACATGCAGAAACAAATTCCCTGAGGGGATTCGAATGGGTTTTGAAGTCTATGAATTATTGAAATACTTCCAAGGCAAGAATTGAATATCGTGTAAGTGAGCATTTTTCAGACTCCGGCTCATTATGTTGGGAGGAAAAATATTTTTCATTAAATTTGATAAGGAATTTTTTACGAAAGAATTATCATTTGGCAGAAACTTCCTTGAACCAACGGGTCTATTAAACATTCCTACAGGAAAAAAACATTGCCGCTAGTATTAAACCCAATTGGTTAAAACTTTACTTTCAATTTGGATAGGTCATTGACTAGTATTTTTTCTCTACTGATGGTACAATGGTACATTTTATTAAATTCTCCACACTGACCACTCGCCCCTCAATACTATGCCCAGGAGTTCTTACCATATTCTAATATATTGGGAAAGGGGTGTTAATTAATCTTGTATTAAATTTTGGATGGTTCTCAGCCGTAAATTAATCCATGTCCTGAAGGGATCGGAAATTTTGAAGGAAACCCCCAGAGTTTGAGTTGTGGCTCTCTCCTCCCCGGGATCAGTCACGCCCAAGGTGAAGTCAGTCACAGTTGTTGGTAAATCCATTTCCCAGTTTTTTGATGTTTTAATGTAACAAACAAGAAGAATTATAAGATACTATAAAATGGTTTAGCAAACAAAAAAATATTTAGTTTTACAAAAACATATTTATTTATTTATCAAAAATCCCGGGTTTCGCCACCTTTATGTACTGATCGCCTAATTTTAAAGGTAAGCAGACACTTATTAAACCCCCTTTTTTTTTTTACTTAGTCAAGACTGAAAAAGAACTAAGTCAAATACTAATTACCAAAAAAAAAAGGTGGGGGATAATACCAAAACACGTGGTTTTTCCCCCGAGGTTGTTTAAATCACAATGCGTTTTCCAAAAAAAACTATAGAATTTATTAGGAGAAATTTTTTTTAAAAAGATTAAAACATATTGTGTTAGTTTAATTTTAAAAAAAAAAGTAAAAGGTTTTTACATTTACTACCTTACCGATTTGTTAAAAAACACCCATCACAAAAGATGTTCTCCATCAGAAGATCATAGAAACAAACATAAAATTAATAAAGATAAAGAAAATAGTCTTCAACTATCGTACTTAATACCTAGTATTATTATTATTTAGGTTGTCATGTCTAGCGTCGTATAGATTTTAACAGGGCCATATGTGGTGTAAAAAATTGGATCACCCGGGGTTTCTACGACCCGGGAGTACTGGGAAAGGTTGTCCCCCAATTACGGCATGCCCGTTTAATTTTTGTCCCCGGCTGCATCGTACTGCCAAACCCTGTGGCAACTCACGGGCCCGGCCCCTCACAGGGCCGAAATATTGATAAGAGGGGGAAAAAGGGAAAAGGCCGTCCAGCCCTGTTTTGAAAAAAAGCCAGGAAGTGGTGGGGCCCCAGCCCCGCTTCCTGGTGATGTCTCGTGTGAATGAAAGTAAAGGGCCTAAAAACGTGTCCCCCATTTTTCCTCGAAAGAGTGATAAAGGAGCAGGAATCGGAAGTTTAAATAAGAAAAATGCGTGATGGCCCATTTTGATTAGCCCACGATGACACACAGTTTTAAAAATAAAGGGCCCCTCTCCGAAATTTTGAAATACGATTATATACCGGTGAAGGGGGAAAACTAAGGTTCCCATTTTTCCCAAGGGGGGTCATTGTTTGATCGACCTGCGTAAGAATTGAGGATATCTGTGGGACTTTCCCCTCAGCATGTCACCGAGGTTCCCGTATTTTACGAAAAAGAGGATACATATATCCTCACCTTTGCAAACTCCCATCCTCCCAAAGGGAGGTTCGGGGGCTTCCATGTGCTCGGGTAGGCCATACTTTCCCCAAATCCTCGGCTGCTTTCAGTGCCAGGAATTTGGGCATCGAGGCTGAGATCCCCGGGGAAGGCCACCTGTCGGATTGCGGAAGGAGGCTCACGATACACCGTGTGAGTTCCTAAGTCTGCATCAACTGAAAGGGTTTTCCGCTTCTGTTTGGTTCGGCCTGTCCGAAATGGGGGTGGGAAAAAAGTCCTGGAGATCCAATGTGAAAAAAAAGTCCCTTATGCCCAGGCCCCGAAAGGGAAAATAGTACCCAGTCAAGCTCCGGTATTTCAGAAATATATAGCAAGTTGTAAGCCAGAACAAAAATTGCCCAAACTGCCATTGCGCATTTAAATATTGCCATACGCCTAACGACCTGTGCCCTTCTCTATCGGACATCAAAGACAACAGCACCATTATGGTGGTGCCAAAATTGTACAAGGGGCGACCCCCCCGCCGGGGTTTGCCTCCCCCCTTGCCCGAAAAGGCCACCTCGGGGAGCCCCGGGGGCCCCTGAGCCCCCCTGGGGGCCCCCCGACCCCCTCGGGGCCCCCCCGAGCCCCCCCCGGGTCCCAAACCATGTGCGACCTTTTTCCCATCCCAAAACCCCAAGGGTTTGGTAATACGAAATTACTTAGAAAAAAATTCCCCAAAAATATACCCGCCTATTCTAACGGTTCACTGTCCCCTCCCATGGAGGTCGAATTTTAATTGGGCTGATGTTCCCCTTTTTCTAGCACTGCGAGTACACTAAGAGTCGCGGTCAAAGGAACGAGCCCTTCTATGATTTGGCCAAAGTGGGGGGAGTTTAAAACCCCCCCCTTTTCCAAAGAAACTATAGCCCTTCCCAGGCGGGCAACACCTTGGCCGAAAAATTTCATTAGAATTTTTGCGCATGCCCCCTCCCGGAAGGCTTTCTTTTGACCCTACAATGTGTTTGGGAATCCTCATTCCCCCACTTGGAGGAAGCAACCGTTATCCCAATATAAAAATGGCAAGGAAAAATTAGACCCAACTAGTTAAAAACCGTAGCTTTAATAGTTGTGTTGAAAAAAATTGGAAAAAAAATTAAAAAGCATTTTAAATTTTTTAGAATCCCGAAATCTGCTATCAATATTCAATGGGGGTTTCGCCGTAACGCCCACGGTGGATCACCTTGTCGTCAGAAAAGGCTTTGTGACGCTTTTCCCATAACAGCACTTTTGGTTTTTTTTGATTGGGAAAAAGCGTACGTACCATGGGGGTACGGATTTTAAAAACCTTTTTAATTGGGGGTTCGGGCCTTCCCTTTTTAACAATTTTATGTGGGTAGACATTCCCGGTAAAGGTTAAAAAACCCCTTATCCGATGATTTTTTTCAAGAAAATGGGTGCCCAGGTGTTTTGAGCTGCCGTTTTCGCTATGCGAAAAATAGTTTTTGTGAAACTGCCCACCTGTTCGTTCATGCCTTTTTTTGGATACTACCAATTTTTTTCATTTCAAAAAGTCCCACAGGGCCTGAACGACAATAAAAACCCTGTAAACAATTATGGTTGGGGGCATCTCGTAATGGTTTCGTTTCCTGGGGCCAAAGACTGTCGTCCACTTCCATAGTTACGGGGAATACAGCCACCCCCAAATTTTAATGAACAACGTTGTTTTACCTTTTTCCCGAGACCGTAAGGTTCCTGGGACTTTTATTCGATTTTTAAACAACTTGGATCCCCCACATCAAAGCCCAAAAGCGAGGTTTCGGGGGTTTTTAAATTTCTAAAGGGTTTAGGGCCCGCCCCTGGGGGCTATAGGGAAACCCTTAAAGCCCTTTAAAAGGGGGCCCTGGAATTAAAACTGATTACGGGGTTTTTTTATGGTCGCTAGCCCCCGGGCGAAAAAATCTGATAGGTCCACCAGCTGGCATTGATGCTACTGGGTCCCTTTCGTACCAGTCCAGTCGTCAGCATCTGTGCCGCCCCGGGGAGCCCCTCTTTCTTACCGGCGGTTATTTTCTGGTCTTACGTGTCGAAATTTTCATTGCAGGGCCAATTTCCTACGCCTGTTTTCACCCCCCAAACCCGTGTCTTGTATAAACCAAAACGTAGTAAAAAGGCCGGTGGGATCGGAGCTATGGGTTTTTTTTCGACACGTGGGATGTTGCCAAAGGCTACCCACCCCCCAGGTCGGTTTCTCCCTGGAAATACGCCCCCAAATTTGCCATTTTGATCTTGCCAAGTTCCCTAAAGCGACCACCCCAAACTTTTATATAGAGGCCTTTAATGAGTCCTCTCCACTCGCTTTCACGGGATTGAGGAAATCTCCTGAGGCTCTAAATCGGAGCCTCCGTGGGGTTGCTTTTGTTGTGGAAGGTCCAATTTTAAATTTGGTTTACCTAAAAAACCAGTGTTTTTTACGGGCTGAATTAATCCTTTTTAAAATTTTGTGTTTTTTACCCAAGTAGCACCGTTCTGTCCTATTTCCCGGATTTTTCCCGAGTGCTTGTTGGCATTTCCACTCTCTACTCCTGGAATCCCCCCCGTGCAGATGATTAAAAGAAATTTTAAAAATTATTCATTTTCCCCCGGGTGCCTTTTGCGGATTCCTTCACGCGGTCTTCCAGGAAATGAAATGGCGCAGGCAGCCAAGGAGGCAGCACGTGCCCCGGAGGCGAGTTGGTGTCATTTTTTGATCTAAAAAGGGTTTGTTCGGCGTGGATTTACGCACTGGCACGAGCAGTGGGTCTCGACCCCTGCTCAAACAAGCTGGGTCCATCGGGACGGTGTGTCGCGATGGCCCTCTTCATACAAAGTCAGAAGAGAGGGGGGTATCTGACGAGACCCGCGCGGGGGAAATTATTGACCCATAGTTTTTACGAGGGGGAAATCCATAACGTATTATCATTTTAACATGTTTGGTCTTTTTAACGTGTTATATTTTAATATGTTTGTTTTGTGTTTTATTGGAGTGATACACTTGTAGGTTTTTTTTAGCAGGTGTATCACTTTAAATTTTTACCAAGATTCCATTTGATCACTCCTATGGAGTGTCTCAGATGGTGAATTTTTTATCTATTTCCCCTATAGGGATTTTATTATGTTTTTAATATATTTCAAGGCCCTAATGACCTAGATGTGTCGATGGGCCGTTAAACAATAATAATAATAATAATAATAATGTTGATGTGGTAAAGTTATGCGAACATTGAATTTATCTATTTCACCTCCCAACTAAAATAAATTTGAACTTTCTTAACATTGTAATACTCAAGAAGATGATTAGAATTTTAAAATATACAGATATTTTGGTCTCACCTGTGTATAATACAATAATATTCATATTATCAAGTATCAAAATGCGAACATTTATTTATAGATGGGCCACTCGAATCCTCGGATCCACCGAATCCTAACAAGTATTCTAGATTAGAGATTTGAGGATGCTGTTTTTTACTGGATTCGATGATATACTTTTTCACCTCATAAACAAAGCATAATATTTTGAATTCAAAAATTACTTAGTTAAGCCTACTTGAAAAGTACTACTTAATCCGTAATATTTATTTTGTTGGACAAAAGAGATTATCATGAATAAATCATTATTTAAAAAATAATAATAATTGTTAGATGTGGAAAATCTTTCGTGCCTAATACCCTACCCCATAACCATTTTGGGAAACTTGGACTCAATCGTTACGACACATGCTCACTTCTAAAACTTTCACCTCACGAACAATCTTGTAAATATTTTAATGGACACATTAAAACTCATCTAAAACTGAAAATCAAAACTAGAATTACAAATAAACTCGAAGTAAATAAAACTAATTGCTGTTTTTTTAAACAGAAATAAGAACACATTACACATGATACCAAGTCAGCTGCCATTACCACGATACAAAGTCGGCCGTCATGACGTATATTTATTTTACTCGCCAGAGTGATTATGTTTACTCGCCAGAGTGATTAAAATAAAGATATTGTTAATTCTTACTACCCAATTGGTTTTAATTATATAACAACTATACAAAAAATAAACCAATTTATTGCATATATGCCTTGGTGGCATAGTTGGCTAACGCGCTAGTCTTGTTAAGCTCGACTGCTGAGGACGGGGAGATCGAGGTTCGAATCTCGGTCGGGTGAACTGGGGTGGTTTTTCCTAAAATAGTCTTCCATTCTCTCTCTCTCTCTCTCACTCAAATGCGGGTTCACTTCCTCTAATTAAACCTTCCCATTCCCATTCCATTAGCGTAATTAGTACTTAAGCGTATAACCCGAATGGCTAGTAAGACGTGGTGCTATAATAATAATAATAAATATTGCATACGATCCTTAAGTTAGATAGTTTGTTGGGTTTCATGAAAAATAAATAATGTCAACAGTCAGACATCGATAAAACTGTTTATTTTACGTCTACCATCCTACGCATTGTATATTGATTGTTTTTTTAGAATCGATTCAAAAGCGCTATCGAGTTTTAGGAAATCAAATAATGACTTTGTAATTCATCATTTGTTTTTAAATTGATTTTAACTAAGAGTTTATTATTTTTTTTTTAATATGTTATTGAAGTAATTGTAAAAATATTCAAACGTAGTCCTACCTAATAAAATGGGAATGAACATATTGATGTCGAAAATACTATGTTCGTCTTTTAAATAGAATGGATATATATAGTAAAATAATAATAAAACATACTTGGCATTATCGTGGTTCACTATTGCGGAAATGTTAGTGGGTGCAACTTACAGCTCTTTGGATGAATTTCGCGCGGACTACAGCGTTTGGATACGTTGGAGCAAGACTGGAGGAGAGAGAAATTTGAGTCTGTAAGTTCACCTCTTCTCAAGCACACAAATTAGGACATGAATATGGCAACCCCACAGAAGTTTAATAATGTCCATGGCAGCAGAACTCTTGGAGAAGGACTGAACCACGCCTGTAAAATCAGCTACGAGGGCCGGATTGGAGATCACCTTCAGACATGCTCCAAGGTAGAGGTCAAGAAGAGACTCATCGCAGCCCGGATTTCCGAGGAGACAGGAGACAACACCAAGGCAGTTCTCTAGGGTAGGAGAAACCCTTACACTAGCGAAAGGGAACAAAGATTTGTAAATTTTCCCCAACAGAAAACCTCAGGAGACGAACATGAACTCTCAAAATCACCAGAATACCAGCAGGGGGCCCGGATTTCAGACCCAACATGTTGCCCACCTGCAGAGCCACATCCCGCACCCTATCGACATAAACGCAATAATCACAACGGAAAAAACGGACCTGCGATGTAGAGATCCCGGATAGGTCGCAGGGTTCACATAATCTGGGTACCCATTTTGTGGACGTTTTTGGGTGCAGGTACTCTAGGGGTGGACATCAGAGAAGAATTGTTACAAAAAGAAGAAGAAGACGAGAACCCAACAAAAGACCCGGTATGTCCAGTACTTACACTTAAAGTTGAGGGAGTTCCGGTCAAGTGTCTGATGGATTCAGACGCTTAGATAAGTTGTATTTTCGAAGAAACCATTGAAATGTTAATGTCCACTAGTAAACTTATCCCCATGTTTCCTGTGCCCGTAGTTAAGATCCTTGGTGCCACCCAACAGGAAAAGTTCTCCTATACACAAACAAGTCCTTTTGAATATAATATTATCCGGTAAAAGTACCCTAGTAAATGCTTGGTAGTCAGGAATCTTATCAAGGCAATAATTTTAGGCATTGACTACTTAACCCAGCAAGGGATTTAATTGGATTTCTACAACAAAAAGTTATTAATAGGCCATCCCCAAGCTGAGGAGCCATGGCACTTGTTTTCTGAGAGATGTGAGTGCGCTATCAACCAGGATAAGGACATGTTGCGGGTATTAGCTTTAGGGTTCAGGTCTTTAGAGAAATACGAGACTGCGAGAAACCCAAACGCATCGCCCCAAAAGACTGAGGTAATATACCACAACAGAGTATAATTTGAAAGTTTTGTGACAGAGTTGGGATACTTGTCACCAAACAAAAGAATCTATTACTGAGTGTGTTATGGCAATGCCAAGAAGTTTTCTCCGAACAGCCGGGAAGGAATAAAAAGTTACCAGGCGGACATATCCCTCACAAGAGAAGATGGTTTACCCTCTACCAAAAGCATATGAGGCTGAATTGGACGAACAGATTCAGGCCATGCTGAATCATGGTGTTATTAGTCGTTGTTCAAGTCCCTATGTTAATCCACTGGTCTGCGTCATAATAAAAGATAAATCTGTGAGATTATGTTTAGATGCTCGGAAGTTGAATACCTTAATACGAAAGGACTATGTGTCACCCACTAACATCGGGGACATGTTGCAAGATTTCTATGGTGTCAAGTATATCACTTCAGTGGACCTAACACAAGGCTACTTATCAGCTGAGTTTAAAACCTGAGGTCAGACAGTGCACGGCTTTTTTGTACTGGTCTAGACAATACCAATTCAACGTATTGCCTTTTGGATTAAGTAATGCCGTGGCTGAGTTTACCAGATGTATGGACCAAGTGTTAGTAATGAATACAGGGGGTATGCCAGAGCATATGTTGATGGCATATTAATTACGTCACCGTCTTTTGAAGATCATTTGTACCATTTGGAGTGTACTTTCAATCAGCTAATTCGACATAGGATGACTCTGAAAACTAAAAAATCAATATTTTGCAGAGATCAGGTTCCATTCTTGGGCAGATCCTGACATGTGATGGAGTGGGGCATGGATAGTGAACAACTAAGAATCATAAGGAAACATAAATACCACCAATTCCAAAACAGAATAAAGGCTTTCTTTGGGAGTGGTAGGATTCTATCGTGAATACACGAGTCAGTTATCTGAAGTACGGTTCCTCTCACTGACCTATTAAAGAAAGTGGTAGTTTGGAAATGGACTGAGGTCGAGGAAGCAGCTTTTCAGAAGGTGAAAAATTTGTTCATGGAATCTCGAACTTTGAAACAACCGAAACTTGGTCACCGTTCTACCTGACGACAGACGCTAGCGCCTATGCTATTGGGAGCTACCATCAGCCAGCTGATGAAATTGACAACATCAGTATATTGCCATGAATAGCCGTGGGCTGAACTCTGCTGATTACAGGTACCACCGTAAAGGAAAAAGAATGTTTATCCATTGTTTGGGTATTACAAAGGTTCAGAAACTTGTTGTTAGGACAAAAGATAATAATTTTGTCAGAGAATCGAGCCTTTCATTAATGAACACTTGCCGATTGAAGAGTGATAGGTTAGCTCGGTGGATTTTAGCCATCCAAGAATTTGGGTTGGATTTTGAATATCTACCTGGCAAGGAAAAACCAACAAGCAGATGCGTTGAGTCGGTATCCCTTGAACGACAAAGGGGAGCTGGAACCAGAACTATCCAGGCTCCTGAAAAGTTTTATGGTATTATTAGGGCAGCTATCAGGGGAGCCCGATATCGACTCATAACTTCAGGCTATCCAGAAGTTCCAGAATGAAGACCGTGAAAATCGGTGACATTAAAATTCTCCTAGGACAATCACAACATCGGAACTCAAAACCCAATAAGAATAATACTGGACTAGACAAGTATATAGTAAAAGCAGGAATCTATACAAGAAAACCAAGTAGAAGAACCCATTAGAATTTCCGGACAAGTTGTCATACCAGAGGTTTTGAGGATAAGATGTATCTCCCACCCACCTCAAGTTAGGATATTTTGGAATACTTAAGTGTTACAATATTTTAAGACGTTATGTATATTGGCCTAACATGTATAAGCGTTGTGCTGACATAATTTCCAAGTGTGAGATGTGTCAAAAATCAAAATACAGTGACAAGAATTTCGAAGGGCATATAAGGCCATAATACCTGAGGGACCAAACCAGTTGGTTTCAGTGGATTTATTTGGACCATTACCAAAGGCTACTAGGGGTGACATATATTTTTTCAATGGTAGATGGATTCTCTAAAATTTGCCACTGTATTATTTAAAGAGATCTACCGCTGAAGCATGCATTTTTAGAGTAGAAAAATACATCACCAGAGTGGGTAAGCCTACCCAGTATATTATCAGATCATGGTTCCCAGTTCACCAGTTATAAGTGGTATCGCCGATAGAGGGGCTGGGCATTTCAGGCCACCCATAGTTCCGTTTGCCATCCCGCTTCGAATCCTTGTGAAAGAGGGATGAAGGAGATTGGAGATTTTTGAGATTCTATTGTCACCAAAAGCATACCACCTGCCTACGTATGTACCCATATTGGAGGGATTGTTGAATACTTTGGTACACAGCTCTACACCAGTTTTCACCTAATAGAGTCCATTATGGGGTAACGACCAGGAACATTCTTGGACAAACATTTCCTCGACCCAAGGGTGGATGGAGAGAAACCCAAGGAAGATGATCCAGCAATAGTGTTGCCCACTTTGACCGAATGACAAGACACCGATTGGAGCAGATGGCCAAGACTAGAAACAGATATCAGAAGAATAAATCAATTCCTTTCAATGTTAATGACAAAGTATTATTAATGGAACACCCTTTGTCAGATTTCTTCTCAAAAAAACTAAAAAGATGTTTCTAATATACCCCGGGTCCTTATTTGATCACACGTTTTTATCTACCAAAATGCATACGAACTGAAAGAGGTAGCAAATGGTCAAATAAAAAGGGTTTTTAATATGTCCAATTTGAAGAAATGAATTGAGTGATATAATTTGGGAGACATGTTAATCCGGAGTCAGTGATTTGATAGATGATATATGAAGAATGCTAGAACAGAAGAAGGTTATTTGTATTATATTATATGTATGTTATTTATAAGAATAATAATCATATTGTTTTTCTTTATAATGTCAAGGCCTAAATCTATGTTTGGTTTTAAAGAATGAAGAGAAAAGGAGTTAAATCCATTTTAACACTTTAAAATATATATGACTTTTGTGTTTAATGACGTTGTTATAAAATATGTTCCTTTTTATAAAAAAAACTGACATTAAAATTGAGGGGGCTGTTGGAAAGTACCATATGACAGTTTTGAGTAAGTAGAAATGAGTACTCCAAAATTTAATGATACTCAGGTTAGGCGTTGGCCTAAATTTTCAACTATGCTATGTTCTTTTCCATTGTTTAAAAAGGTTATTATTAATCTTTTTTAAATATGTTTCTACATTACCTTTAAAAGAGGTTATAATAACTGAGCTTACTAAAAGAATTGAGAAAATACAAAGAAATAAGGGTTTCTACCCTACGTTGTCAAGATGTGAAGAAATGACTCGCATAGCATTTTCTTTTTCATGTTTGAGGAAGAAATTATAAATATATTTTAATTATTTTAACGAACAACTCCCCGCTGCGGGATGGGGCTTAGAATAGTCCCGCAGTAACCCCTGATTGTCGTAAGAGACGACTAAAAAGGGAGGCATCTGTGCAGGACAAACCTATCCTACATCTTTCCTTTCACTTTATTTTTTTCCTTTTTTCCTACTTTCTTTTTACTTCTTCCACCTTTTCTTTCCTTAACTCCTTCCTCTCTTCTCTTCTTCCTTCTTTCTTTCCCTTCCCCTGCCGTTAAATCCTGCACAGAACCTTTGGCCCCTCTGTTGACGACCTTGGCATCTAACACGGCTCTCCTCGGGTTAATATTAAATACCACTGCTTTGAGCTCCTGAGATGAAAGTGCGCCGGTTGTAATATCTTGGTAGAAGGGCCTTAGGGATGACAATAACCGGGTACCCTACCTAAGAAAAGACCGGTTGCGTTCATGAGGGTTCCGGACGTAAAATTGGCACTTTCCTGCATACACTTGCTGCGTGACCTCTCTTCCGGCATGCTCCATATGAAGGTTGTCATGTCCAGCGTCGTATGGAGCCGTTCGTCGAAGAGTTAACAGGGCCCTACGTGGTAGAACCAACTGGGATCAACCTGGGTCTACGATCCGAGTACTTTTGTAGGTTTGTCCTCCAATCATGACTTGAGTTCATTGTCAGAGCTGACACATTACTGTCCGCTGGCACCGTACTGCCAAGTTCTGCTGGCATCTTACTGCCCGGCCCCTCACAGACCGTATTAATAATAGAGGCGGAAACGGGTAAGGCCGTCCAGCCCTGTTTTGATAAAAAGCCAGGAAGTGGTGAGGCCCCAGCCCCGCTTCCTGGTGATGTCTCGAGGTGGATGAAAGTGAAGATCTGAAACGTGTCAGCCCATTTATCCTCGAAAGAGTGATAAATGGAGCAGCAAAATCTGACGTTTTAATAAGGAACTGCGTGATGGCACCATTATGATTCAGACTATGACCGACACACAATACTCAAATATTATGGCGATCTCCGAAATACCGTTGAGTAATACGGCAAATATACAGGTGAAGTGGAGCCCCACAGGTTCCTCAATGTTTGCAAGGGAGTGGTCACTTGTTATGACCTCGACTGCGTGAGCATTGATGGATATCTGTGAGGAGCTTTCCCTCAGCATGTCACTGAGGTCTACCGTATCATTACCAAAAAGAACGGACAAGAGAAAAAGACGGGTTTATACAAACCTCACCTTTTCGACCCCCC
>JBCFYV010004909.1:0-14413 GCA_039000515.1 Timema cristinae
AAAAAAAACATTGACCTGAGAGACAAAACTAACGATAGTTTTTAGTAAATACCACTGGTAAAAAAACATTGACCTGAGAGACAAAACTAACGATAGTTTGTTAGTAAATACCACTGGTAAAAAAACATTGACCTGAGAGACAAAACTAACGATAGTTTGTATAGTGAATATCACTGGTAACAAAACATTGACCTGAAAGACAAAACTAACGATAGTTTGTTATAGTGAATACACTGGTAACAGAACATTGACATAAGAAAAAAAACTAACGATAGTTTGTATAGTGAATACCACTGGTAACAAAACATTGACCTGAGAGACCAAACAAAAGATAGTTCTATAGTGAATATCACTGGAAAAAAACATTGATCTGAGTGACAAAAATAACCAAGTTTGTATAGTAAATACCACTGGTAACAAAACATTGACCTGAGAGACAAAACTAACGATAGTTCGTATAGTGAATATCACTGGTAACAGAACATTGACCTGAGAGACAAAACTAACAATAGTTTGTAAAGTAAATACCACTGGTAAAAAAAACATTGACCTGAGAGACCAAACTAACGATAGTTTGTTTAGTAAATACCACTGGAAAAAAAACATTCACCTGAGAGACAAAACTAACGATAGTTTGTTTAGTAAATACCACTGGTAAAAAAACATTGACCTGAGAGACAAAACTAACGATAGTTTGTTTAGTAAACACCACTGGTAAAAAAACATTGACCTGAGAGACAAAACTAACGATAATTTCTATAGTGAATAGCACTGGAAATCGAACATTGACCTGAGAGACAAAAATTACACAAGTTTGTATAGTAAATACCAATGGTAACAAAACATTGACCTGAGAGACAAAACTACGATAGTTTTATAGTGAATATAACTGGTAAAAGAACATTGACTTGAGAGACAAAACTAATGATACTTTTATAGTGAATATAACTGGTAACAAAACATTAACATGGGAGACAAAACTAACGATAGTTTCTATAGTGAATACCACTGGTAACAGAAAATTGACCTGAGAGACAAAACTAACACTAGTTTGTATAGTGAATACAATTGGTAACAAAACATTGACCTGAGAGACAAAACTAACGATAGTTTGTATAGAGAATACCACTGGTAACAAAACATTGACATGAGAGACAAAACTAACGATAGTTTCTATAGTGAATATCACTGGTAATAACATTAACCTGAAAGACAAAACTAACGATAGTTTGTATAGTGAATACCACTGGTAACAGAACATTGACCTGAGATACAAAACTACCGATAGTTTGTATAGTGAATATCACTGGTAACAAAACATTGAGCTGAGAGACAAAACTAACACTAGTTTCTATAGTAAATAGCACTGGTAAAAAAACATTGAACTGAGAGACAAAACTAACAATAGTTTCTATAGTGAATATCACTGGTAACAGAACATTGACCTGAGAGACAAAACTAACGATAGTTTATATAGTGAATACCACATGTAAAAAAACATTGACCTAAGAGACAGAACTAACGATAGTTTTTAAAGTGAATATCATTCTTAACAAAACATTCACATGAGAGACAAAACTAACGATAGTTTCTTTAGTGAATACCTTTGATATCAAAACATTGACCTAAGAGACAAAACTAACTATAGTTTCTATAGTGAATATCACTAGTAACAAAACATTGACCTAAGAACAAAATTTGCACTAGTTTCAATGGTAAATACCACTGGTAAATAAACATTGACCTGAAAGACAAAACTAACGATAGTTTGTATAGTGAATACACTGGTAACAGAACATTGACCTGAGAGACAAAACTAACGATACTTTTACAGTGAATATAACTGGTAACAAAACATTGACATGAGAGACAAAACTAACAATAGTTTCTATAGTGAATACCATTGGTAACAAAACATTGACATGAGAGACAAAACTAACACTAGTTTCTATAGTAAATACAACTGGTTACAAAACAGTGACCTGAGTCAAAACGAAAGATATTTTGTATAGTGAATACCACTGGTAACAAAACATTGACCTGAGTCATAAAAATAACGATTGTTTGTATAGTGAATACCACTGGTAAGAAAACATCGACATGAGAGACAAAACTAACGATAGTTTGTATAGTGAATATCACTGGTAACAGAAGATTGATGTGAGAGACAAAACTAACGATAGTTTCTATAGTGAATATCACTGGTAACAGAACATTTACCTGAGAGACAAAACTAACGATAGTTACTATATTGAATAACACTGGTAACAGAACATTGACCTGAGAGACAAAACTAACGATAGTTACTATATTGAATAACACTGGTAACAGAACATTGACCTGAGAGACAAAACTATAGTTTCTATAGTGAATATCACTGGTAACTGAACATTGAGCTGAGAGACAAAACTAACACTAGTTTGTATAGTGAATATCACTAGTAACAGAACATTGACTTGAGAGACAAAACAAACGATAGTTTGTATAGTGAATACCACTGGTAACAAAACATTGACCTGGAAGACTAAACTAACGATAGTTTCTATAGTGAATATCACTGGTAACAAAATATTGACCTGAGAGACCAAACTAACACTAGTTTCTGTAGTAAATACAACTGGTTACAAAACAGTGGCCTGAGTCAAAACTAAAGATAGTTTGTATAGTGAATACCACTGGTAACAAAACATTGACCTGAGACATAAAAATAACGATTGTTTGTATAGTGAATACCACTGGTAAGAAAACATCGACATGAGAGACAAAACTAACGATAGTTTGTATAGTGAATACCACTGGTAAAAATACATTGACCTGAGAGACAAAACTAGCGATAGTTTGTATGGTGAATATCACTGGTAACAGAAGATTGATGTGAGAGACAATACTAACGATAGTTTCTATAGTGAATATCACTGGTAACTGAACATTGATATGAGAGACAAAACTAACGATAGTTTCTATAGTTAATACCACTGGTAACAGAACAATGACATGAGAGACAAAACTAACAATAGTTTCTATAGTGAATATCACTGGTAACAAAACATTGACATGAAAGACAAAACTAACGATAGTTTCTATAGTGAATACCACTGGTAACAGAACATTGACCTGAGAGACAAAACTAACGATAGTTTTTATAGTGAATACCACTGGTAACAAAACATTGACCTGAGAGAAAAACTAACGATAGTTTGCATATTGAATACTACTGGTAACAAAACATTGAAATGAAGACAAAACTAATACTAGTTTCTATAGTGAATTCCACTGGTAACAGAACAACGACATGAGAGACAAAACTAACTATAGTTTCTATAGTGAATACCACTGGTAACAAATCATTGACCTAAGGACATAACTAACGATAGTTTGTATAGTGAATACAACTGGTAACAAAACATTGACCTGAGAGACAAAACTAACGCTAGTTTCTTTAGTGAATACCACTGCTAACAAACATTGACCTGAGAGACAAAACTATTTATAATTGTATAGTGAATACCACTGGTAACAAACTTTGACCTGAGAGAGAAAACTATTTATAATTGTATAGTGAATACCACTGGTAACAAAACATTGACCTGAGAGACAAAACTAACGATAGCTTCTATAGTGAATACACTGGTAACAAAACATTGACCTGAGAGACAAAACTAACGATAGCTTCTATAGTGAATACCCCTGGTAACAAATCATTGACCTGAGAGATAAAACTAACGATAGTTTTTATAGTGAATACCACAGGTAACAAAACATTGACATGAGATACAAAACTAACGATAGTTTCTATAATTAATACCACTGGTAACAAAACATTGACCTGATAGACAAAACTAATTATAATTTTATAGAGAATATAACAGGTAACAAAACACTGACCTGAGAGACAAAACTAATGATAGATTGTATAGTGAATACCACTGGTAACAAACATTGACCTGAGAAACAAAACTAACGATAGTTTCTATAGTGAATACCACTGGTAAAAAACATTGACCTGAGAGACAAAACTAATTATAAATTTTATATTGAATATAACTGGTAACAATACATTGACCTGATAGACGAAACTAACGATAGTTTGTATAGTGAATACCACTGGTAACAAAACATTGACCTGAGAGACAAAACTAACGATAGTTTCTATAGTGAATACCACTTGTAGTATAACATTGACCTGAGATACAAAACTAGAGATAGTTTATATAGTTAATATCACTCGTAGCCGAACATTGACCTGAGAGACGAAACTAACTATAGTTTGTTTAGTGAATATCACTGTTAAAAAAACATTGACCTGAGAGTCAAAACTAACGATAGTTTCTATAATGAATACCACTGGTAAAAAATCAATTGACCTGAGAGACATAACTAACGATAGATTCTATAGTGAATACCACTGGTAACAAAACATTGACCTGAGAGACAAAACTAGCGATAGTTTATATAGTGAATATCATTGATAACAGAACATTGACCTGAGAGACATAACTAACGATAGATTCTATAGTGAATACCACTGGTAACAAAACATTGACCTAAGAGACAAAACTAACGATAGTTTCTATAGTGAATATCACTGGTAACAGAACATTGACCTGAGAGGGCAAAACTATCACTAGTTTGTATAGTGAATAAAACTGGTAACAAAGCATTGACATGAAAGACAAAACTAATGATAGTTTCTATAGTGAATATCATTGATAACAGAACATTGACCTAAGAGACAAAACTAACGATAGTTTCTATAATGAATATCATTGATAACAGAACATTGCCATGAGAGACAAAACTAACGATAGTTTTTATAGTGAATATAACTGGTAACAGAACATTGACATGAGAGACAAAACTAGCGATAGTTTTTATAGTGAATATCACTCGTAACAGAACATTGACCTAAGAGACAAAACTAACGATAGTTTCTATAGTGAATATCACTGGTAACAGAACATTGACCTGAGAGAAAAAACTAACGATAGTTTCTATAGTGAATATCATTGGAAAGAGAACATTGACCTGAGATACAAAACAAACGATAGTTTATATAGTGAATATCATTGATAACAGAACATTGACCTGAGACAAAACTAGCGTAATTTTCTATAGTGAATATCACTGGTAACAGAACATTGACCTGAGAGACAAAACTAACGATAGTTTCAATAGTGAATATCACTGGTAACAGAACATTGACATGAGAGACAAAAACTCACAATAGTTTCTATAGTGAATATCATTGATAACAGAACATTGACCTGAGAGACAAAACTAACGTAATTTTCTATAGTGAATATCACTGGTAACAGAACATTGACCTGAGAGACAAAACTAACGATAGTTTCTATAGTGAATACCACTGATAACAAAACATTTACCTGAGAGACAAAACTAACACAGGTTGTATAGTGAATACACTGGTAACAGAACATTGACCCGAGAGACAAAACTAACGATAGTTTCTATAGTGAATACACTGGTAACAAAACATAGACCTGAGAGACAAAACTAACACCAGTTTGTATATTGAATACACTGGTAACAGAACATTGACCTGAGAGACAAAACTAACGATAGTTTCTATAGTTAATACCACTGGTAACAAAACATTGACCTGAGAAACAAAACTAACTATAGTTTGTATAGTGAATATTACTGGTAACAGAACATTGACCTGAGAGACAAAACTATCACTAGTTTGTATAGTGAATAAAACTGGTAACAAAGCATTGACATGAAAGACAAAACTAACGATAGTTTCTGGAGTGAATATCATTGGTAACAGAACATTGACGAGATACAAAACTAACGATAGTTTCTATAGTGTATATCACTGGTAACAGAACATTGACATGAGAGACAAAACTAACGATAGTTTGTATAGTGAATACCACTGGTAACAAAACATTTACCTGAGAGACAAAACTAACACAGGTTCTAAAGTGAATACACTTGTAACAGAACATTGACCTGAGAGACAAAACTAACTATAGTTTCTATAGTGAATACCACTGATAACAAAACATTGACACGAGAGACAAAACTAACGATAGTTTCTATAGTGAATACACTGGTAACAGAACATTGACATGAGAGATACAAAACTAACGTAAGTTTTTATAGTGAATATCATTGGTAACACAACATTGACATGAGATACAAAACTAACGTTAGTTTCTATAGTGAATACCACTGGTAACAGAACATTGACATGAGAGACAAAACTAACGATAGTTTCTGTAGTGAATATTATTGGTAACAGAATATTGACATAAGATACAAAACTAACGATTGTTTCTATAGTGAATACCACTGGTAACAGAACATTGACATGAGAGACAAAACTAACGATAGTTATATTGTAATATCACTGGTAACAGAAACATTGACCTGAGAGACAAAACTAACGATAGTTTGTATAGTGAATACCACTGGTAACAAAACATTGACCTGAGAGATAAAATTAGCACTTGTTTCTCTAGTAAGTATCACTGAAAACAGATCACATTGACATATATTCCAAACTAATACATACTTATGTTTTGTGATATTAACTGGTACCAACCAACCTTCACTTATTGACTTGGCTTATATATGAGCACTAATATATATAAGTAAAATAGAGTGTCCTTCTTTAAAAATTCATCAAAATCTATTGATGACCCAACCACTTAAAAAAAAAATTCAATAGTAAACACTTTATTCGATACAGATTAATAATATTGAAACTTCAATCAGATTAAATGATTTTATAACGAATATTCTACCAATGACAGAAATAATTTTAACTGAATATTTTACATAATTATTATTAATTTTATAATCTAACCTAATTTTTTATTTATATATTTTATGTCTAACATTATTAGTGTCTAAATATGTTTGCCCCCTAAACTGCTGAAAATTGTTGCGAGTATTCAACTTATTCACCATACCTGAACGTTTTTACTCTCGCCGTAATTTATATTTTATTAAAATTTAATCTAACCATTTTGCCTATACACATATGGTATGTATTCCACTTGTCGTGTTCTACTCTGTTCAGTTATAATAACTCTCTTGATGAGTACTTATTGTGTTTTACACTGCAGTGCAGCACAACCTACCTCTAGTTCTGGCGTGCAATGCGCGTGGCTGTTGCACCGATCCAAGCCAAGTCTGGCGTCACGACGCTAGCATAACGCTACACTAACACTTGCAGCTCGGTTGTTCGATTCTAGCTCGCAGTGACGTCACGGTCACAGTGGCGCCGGCGCGACAAAACCGTATCTTCGATACAGTCTCATTTACCAGCTTGGCCGGTTCAAAGAACATAATGTGTACAGCTATTTCATTCGACCACTACCACAAATAAAAAGTGTCTTATTCTCGGTTTAAAACATTAGTTATATTTTTTAATGGCGTGTTTAACGTAACGTTGTTGCACACACAGCCTGATTTTAAATTATAGTGACCACGCGTATTTATATTGTTGAAAAGTTTGTTCGTTTCAGAAATAAGACCGGTTTATTTGTAGGGCCTACGATTTAGTGACCGTACCGTTATTTTTTTTCAGCCGATGAATGGGAAATTATCAATTTAGAGCAGAGCTGTTGGGTCTCTACGCCAAGACTTCGGCTCAGACTCCTTAAGAAAGGTTATGACTTCATGGAAACCTTCTTTGACATTGTAAATGTAGGTATATTTAAATAAATATGTCAATCCAAATAA
The DNA here is from genome assembly GCA_039000515.1 of Timema cristinae. Taxonomy (NCBI): domain Eukaryota; kingdom Metazoa; phylum Arthropoda; class Insecta; order Phasmatodea; family Timematidae; genus Timema; species Timema cristinae. Next base: position 7,717 of record JBCFYV010004909.1, read on the forward strand.
AAAAATTGTCCTAAATAATAAAAAAGTATAAGATATTAAATAAGTTGTTATTTTGAAGTTGGAGTCTGTCTGTATATGTTATCGACTCTGCCTCCACAGCCGTGCTTAGAGCAGTACATGATCACCCCAAATTCAACAGAGTACCGTATTCTATCAAATACAGTCAGTTCGTATCGGTCTGTATGTCAGGATCACGATCAACTTAACGTTAACTTAACGTAAAGGACCTTCTCGTGTGTTTAAATGGAAGCGATCACGATGCACATCAACTTAACGTTGACTTGAAATTAACTTAACGTAAGAGATGTCTTGGGAGGTCTTTTACTTTACTTTACGTCACTTGAATTGTATCACGTGATCTAGCCAGCCAATCATTATGCGAGTGACGTCAACAGGGCTATTTAGTAATTCATTTGTTAGTATTATGACCAATGTTTACTCTTTAGCGTAAGTTCTAGGGATCAGACATTGAAACAAATAATTAAACTAAAATAGGGAACTAAATTTATCAAAAAAGTTCAATAATAGATATTTATTATATTGATTGAAAACTGTAAGCATTCACAGATCATCAGTTTACAAATAGTACAAAACCACAGATCATACTCGATAATGCATATGTTTGGCTCGAGTTGTTACGTTAAGTTAAGTTGAATCGTGATCATTAGCTCTTGAACATAACATTTCGTAAGATGGATGACATCAAAAGCAACCATAATATTCGCTCTAAATGGTCCCATTCTATGTGTTGGGCCCCGTACAAGTGCTTTGTTGAATATAGGTGTTGATGGTGATTGAAAACATTGACTACAGGCACCATTCTAATACAAAACAGTCCTAAAGGGCACAAGGGCACGTGCCCTCCCACCCACCACATACAAACAATTAAAAGTTAGATAAACGAAGGAAATATTATAACTAAAATAAACTTTTTATAGTTCTTCTTTAAATGGTGACACTTAGAATTGATACGCGAAAACCTCTAAACAAAACTATAATTTTCAATCGAGCATTATATTGAATGCTCCCCAAGCTCATGGTGGAACAAGGCAAGGAGAGAAGTGGTCTTGATGGGCAGGACGGTGTACGCAAGCCTAAAGGAGGCATATTATGTTGAGGTGTTCCCTTCTCAGTATAACACGATGAACAAGCGTGGCGAGTCACTTGAGAATCAAGGGCGCGTGCTTTTATAAAATGAATTAGTGCGTTTTTTTGCATTTGCTTATCGTTCTTATCTTCGTATCAACGGTTTCAACTGTTTTAAAAATGATTCCTGGAATTAATTATATGCAGTGCATTATTGATAATAGATTTAGTTTCAATGAAAAACATTAAATCAAGAACAAAATCAGCAACTGAGAATTTTAAATATAGACTTCTTCGAATAAATCACGTACCTATCATAGACATTTTAATAAAAACAGATTTTATGATAAATATAAATGAATGTGCGCGCCTGTGAATAAGAATGAGTTTTATACCAAAATAAAATTCAGTTCATTATTATTATTTCGTACACTTATACTACCCATCTATTTCAATTAGGAAAAAAACTTTATACACGAATGAAACTATGCACTAAAAACTTCCATCATAGCTCTTTTAAATTTGAAAACCATTTTTCAAACAAAAACCCAAATTAGAATATGGAATTTTAACAATATCCACATGTCTGTTAAGATTTTTATAACAAATTCTAAAAAAAAATGACTGTCCAAGAGTTTAACGAGAAACACTGAGTTACGTTTTAGGTTGTTCTGGTATTTGATCTTGGGAAACATGATGACGCTTGGATATACCCTGCAAGAATGTATAAATGTGGCCGTCTTGCGCGCTGTTGTCGTGAATTCAAACATCGTCTGCATTTTGCACGGAGCCTATACCTTTGGAGATTTAGCGAACCAGAACGAGCCAAACAAATACGAACATTAAATGAAAAAAGGTCATTTTCGCTAACCACGCTCCGAGGGGGCTTTGGGCCCCATCTTTACTCACCTCACTCTAAGGGAAAGATGAGGCGAGGAAAAACATTAAAAATTAAACTTCTGTTAAAATTTTAAATATGTTTCCACGCCGTGCTTGTGAGTGCTCAAACAGTACTAGTCTCCAACCCCACCAATAGCAGGGGGGCGGGTTGGTCATTTTTTCCCCTACAGACAGGCATAAAAGCGCAGACAATAGAAAACCAACTGTAATTATTACCATAACTTTATTTCATCAATATTAATTTATCGTTAGTGTCAGGGTTTCCTCTCCGTGCGGCCAATGGGGTTGGGCCCCCTCTACACCCGCCTAACTCTGAAGTAAGAGAGGGGGTGCAATGTAATTAGTGTAAAAATTTTTCTGTGTTAAATTTTGTACATCGTTTTTCCCAGTCCGTTACTGTTTATTAAAGATTCTATTTGTCCAACCCGGGTCCTCGAACGGGCCCGGTGTAACCCTGTCTAGTCTCCCATGTTCTAAACTGTCCCCTCCATCGCCTCCCTTTCCCCATCCTACCAAATCAGGTACCATCCCCACCGAATTACCCAAAATCCCCCATAAATCCCCATCGACCGCCCAGGGGGGTGTAGTAATCCCACTCCCAAATATCAGTCTGAAAATGTTAACTCCAGTGCAAAAATTATATTTTTCCTCCTCTTTCATTCTCACACCCTGTGTGGCAAAACCCACCCCAGGTAAATTTTATTTTATTTTTCCCATCGGGCTACATAGGAAATATCTGCGTAGCCCTGGCGGTGACCCCTTTATTTTCCACGACCGAACCCGGTGTCTCTCTCTCCTTTTTCCTGTTATATGTTTACGTTAGAGTTAATATTTCTCTTCTATGTTTCTGTTATTTTCCCTTTCCCAATTTGTACTATTTGAAATGAATTTTTAAAAGGTCCCTGATGACCCATTAAAGTGATGGGGAGGTTTTTTTTTAGTATTCCCTCCCCTCAACCACTGTAACCATTTATCAGCCCGTCAGGCGCCACATGTTATCGTGTTGAGTGTTATTGAAATCCTATGTCTGATCACAACGAGAGCCTTTTAAGGGCTGGGGGGTGCGTAAAACCCGAACGGGTATAAGACGCGGTGCTGATAATAATAATAAATAATAATAATAAAAAGGGTTTTGGTGCTTGTGTTGTAAATATGTATTGAGTAATTGTTTTAAACGCATGTTTCTTGACTATGTGTTACAAAAATAAAAACGCCTTACAAACAAAACAAACAAGATGGCGTATGAAAGTAAGTAGAAGGTGTGGGGCTTTGGACTTTTTAAAATTTAACTTCGGCCTAACTACAAGATTATGGTGACCATAGGTACAGCTCCCTTTTCCTGGAAAAATACCTACGGTACCACCGGTAATCAAACTCAGGATCTCTATAGCAATAGCCGGGGCGCTGACCACTATACAAAGATCCTGTCAGTGAAATGATCAGGGCGCACTCAGGATTTTGAGTTTTGGGGGCTTTTTACATAATGATTTTCATTATTGCACCACTATATTTTTTTCAATTACTGTAAATGTTTGGAAATTTGATTCGAAGTAGGGGGGTTATGAAAGATATAAAACAGTGACCCCCATAAAAAGTGGGGATCGGGGGTTTCTCCCTGGAGAAATTTTTTATTTCAAAGGATGCAAAGGTAATAACTCGTTTTTAAGCTAATTTGTACCAAAAAAATCCGATCCTCGGCCTACCCTCTGTCACTGTGTACGCCACTGGTTAACAGTCTGTGTTTACACATTCTTTTTCACCCCCAGGATTCGCAGTTGGGGTGGGGCAATATAATTTTCAACGGTTCCTTCCCTTCTTCCTGACACAAAAGTGTTTACATAATTGCTCAAAAAAATATAATTTCAATTACTGTACCCACTTCAAAACTCAATGTCAAAGAGTAAAGACTTTAACCATTTCTAGAAAATATTACGGTATCACAGGTCCAGTTTTTTATTTAAGTGCAAATTTTAAAATTTAAAAATTTAAAAAACAACAAAAAAGTATTCCTTTGAAAACCCAAAATTAAAAAAACAAAATTATTTGCTTTATATTAAATATAATTGTTAATGACAACAAAGTGGGTTATCATATTTTTTAATATTCTTAAATTTCTGGAAGGACCTTCAGCGGGGGGGGGGGGGCTTCAGCCCCCTAGAGACCCCCCTCCCCCCGTGGGTGCACCCATGGAAATGATGCACGTTAAGCCTCTTGCAACTTTTTACAGAATAGACGAAGGATACGTGTTTTAGTATATTTTTTAAATTTCAAACAAATTCCCATCAATTTCTTGAAAGCCTATAAATTAACCTGTAGACTATGTCATTTTTAATATAATAATAAGAAACTTATCCGCCCGTCCCCATCGAAAAAAACAACATTCCTTTCTTTCATGTTAAGAAAAATCTCGAATCTTTTGTCTTTTATAGGTACCATATTTTAAATATAGGGCGCTAGTAAAAAAGCATGAGGCGCCCAGTGGCAAAATTTTTAAACCAAAAGTGAAACGGTCCAATGTCGTTTATATAGTTAACATGCATTACACAACAATAATGGAAAAAATAATTATTAAATATGGTTCCAAAGGTTAATCCTGCTATAAGCTCCGAATGTGCCGAGCTAATTACCATTATCTCGCCACAAGCAAATGGTTTCGTAGCCTCCTAATGAAATAAATTATATTTATTCAATTTGGGCTCCCTTTCGGGGCCTCAGGCTCAAGCCCGCCCTATTATTATCCTCCATGATCTTCTACAGCCTCAATCGAGATACCCCTCCTAAATTATCCTTCCTGGCCGAGCCCTCTATTAGAGCTCTAATGTTTTTTCTATCCCCTCTTCTTCTGTAACGGTTGGCGCAAGCGCTGTAGCAGTCCGTGCTGGGACTGGTTCGACTCTCAGCCCGGTCTCTACACACAGTCTTACGATTAGTCCCCGAACTGGGACGGACTAGACTCTTCACCCCCCTCCTGCTCCCTGATTGTGCTAGTTTCAGAGTTGGAGCCCTGCTATCAGTTTTTCTTGGACTAGGAGTGAACTGTCAATATTCCACACCAAAGGAAGGGGCTTCGATGTTTGGATAACAGACAGTACGTTTGTTTAAACGTCTCACCGGTCATCCTTTCACCAAAGCTGGCGTCACTGGCCTTTTTAGCCACTATGGTGTCCAGCGAACGGCAACCTCGGGCCCGGCGGAGTAGCCCCCACCACATTGACTCGATTACTACCCGTCCACTAATTTTTGATGAAAGTGGGAGTACAACTCACTTTGACCTGCAAGCTTTCCTAGGGAAACTACACCTTTCTTCTACACCTGGTACCAAGGGCGGTGCCCCCGTCAGCTCCGCCTCCGGTACCTTCTTGGGACACCCCACAATGTAATACTCTTGGGTGCCCCCAGGGCAAAGCCTTCCAACCGGTCGGCTGCTACATCTGGTAAAACCCCACCCCCTTTGGTGCCCCTTTCTGGTCTACTCGTCTACTCTCGGCACCAACCGGGGGTGCCCGAGTACATTTGGACCCACCCGTGCAGAGAGAGTGAGACGGAGACTTGGCGCTAACTCTACCTTCAAGCTTGCAGTCTGGATAGGAAGAGTCATCAGGTGTCGTATCTAGGCTGGGCTAGGCTAAACCTAGTCATTCGCCAGGTTCCTAGCTTTGGCTATTAAACTCCTATATCTGTTTGGTGGGGAACCTTTAGCTGGCTCAAGCTCACTGCGGACTTGTTGCAGAGAAAACAGAGCCAGGCCTTTGACTCTCTGAACTAAGGGCAAAGGGTTTAATTGCCTAATTTTGGTACTTATGTTATAGGGTTAGATAGCCAAATTATTTAGATGAAACCTAAGATGTTATGTGTGTAATATTTTTCTTATTAGTTTAGGGTGTTAGTTTTCTTAAATACGTAATCCTGTGGCCCATGATTAAAGGGGCAACTTCCGGTTGCTATTATTATTATTATTCTATTACGCTGAGGCGTTTGGGTACCATGGGATTAAAGGGGACCACTTTTCAGTGAAACCTGAGATGTGTATTGTGTAATACATTCTCGTTTTGTAATAGTGTGCTAGTTAGCCACTAGGGGGGTAATCCTGTTGCCCAAGTTTTTAGGAGCAACCTTGGTTGCAATTATTATTGCTGCTTTTATTATACTGATGCGTTTGGGTAACTAGGGCTATTGTTCAATGGTATGTATTTTGAACAGTTACATCTTCCATGTGGGAGCGCCGATATTGATTAAGGGCCTAATTAGCCGCCTTAGCCGCTGGTCCCAATTTAAATGTTTTTTCTGGTGTATTGTTTGTGGTCCCCCCTTTAGATGCCCCATGTTAGTGCTTGGCCGTAATGGCTCACACATTCTTAAATGTTAGTTTTTTTAGAGGAGATTCTAAGACACCTTCTCGTGGGCTTAGCAACTTGGGGCGTAGTACACCATTCTGAATAAACTTTGATCATTAATCTTAGTTACCGCTTCCCCGTATGGATTCCTAATTCAGATTGTGGACGGCGCCCCCCTGGGGCAGTGTGGTAGAGTGTTCACCACATACATCCATTTTCTCTAACTACTGATCGAGAAACCGTTTAAAAAAAGGGCCCGCCAAGGAGATATTGAGAATGCATCATTGTTTGCTTGACATCAATGCCCCTTGGCTATTTGACTACCAAAAAACCTGAATTTTCTGCCTTCAGCTATCCGTCTATTTTTGGCTCCTTTT
>JBCFYV010004910.1:0-34544 GCA_039000515.1 Timema cristinae
AATAATATGAGTCTAGATTGTTTAATTTGGCTGGATTTTAACCAGTATTTTGCAAGGGGTGGTGGGGTTGATTAAAATTGAAAGCATGATTGAAATAAATCTTAATTTACAGCTTAGGCCTATATTGTGTAATGAAGGTCTATTTGTAAATAATTAAAATTTCTAACAAATTGCTAGGATTCGGATTCAAGATTCGAAAATAAAATATAGATTCGGATTCGAGATTCGAAAATAAAATATAGATTCGAATTCGAGAAATAGTGGATTCGACCTGTTTTATATACTATATTGTGCCTCATTCTGATGCAGAGCATCCCATTGAGAAACACTGCCGCTTTGGGTCTCTGCAAACTTCTGTTGGCGTCCAGGATCATGTCGGCCAACCTTATCACTCGCCTAATAGTCATGTGGTTTAATCCACTCTCAAGTAAGCACTTTCAATTAGAAATCCTTTAAAGTGTAAATTTTTAATGTGTTTTGTTGTGATTTAACGAGGCATTGTCTCAACATCAAGTATTACCAACTAAATAGTTCTAAACAAGCTGAAGTGAAAAAATTACTTTTGAGTGTTATTTTAAAGATGATAATTGTGGTGGAATATGATATAGCATTTGGTAATTTATTTACACCTACATGTACTGCAAATTGTTATCTAATATTTACATGCCTGCCTAAAATTATGTTTTCATAAAATAGATTAAAGAAATAACTTAAAGTATAAGTATATAATCTTAGATATAATCATATTCTATTTCTCATAGCTAAATGTTTTCACTTCTAAGCAAATAATAATTAACTATTAATTAGGGGTGTGCGAAAGCCAATTTTTAAATGTGAAGTGAAGTTGAAGTAATGCTTGTAACTTGCGAAGAAAAGTCGAAATCGAAGGCCTATATTAATAATTAATGCACACAGGCTTACTAATAAGATTAGTAAATTATCAATAAAGTTTTAATATTTACTTACATCATGGAGCTGATAAAATTATTTTGTAAACTTTATATTTGTATGTCTTTTTATCTTGATTTCTATAATAATAATTATAAATTAAATTCTGTTTTCGTTCCCCACTTTTCGTATCAGCCATTTTGAATAGTAAAGAAAACACAAAGAAGCTATGAAAAACTTCTGTGACAAAATGCATTTTTAAATTTGTCCCATGATTCCAAAGCGATAGAATATTATGGACTAAACATTAGATGCGAGCTGAGATTATAGCACAACTAAAGCAATTTCTCTTTTTCATACCAATGACCTTGGTGTTATTTCTTTATAATATGTATTTTTATTTTTTACAAAATTATGTTGGCGATAGTGAATATGATTTTATAACATTTATTTACCCGCTTTTGATCTATGCTTACGTTATGGTAGTTAAATTACTATTCATTGTTAAAATTCTGTTTAGTAACTGTTTTAAAATGATAAAATATTGAAATATGTAATATTTAGTAAGCTAGATATAATCGTTTGATAATTTATCAAAGTTTTATCCTTCCATCGAATTTTTTTTTAATATGCAGAGGTTATTGTAGATCTCAAAGTCGAAGCCAAAGGAGATTTGACCTTCGACTTGGACTTTTCAAAGCTCAAAATTCTTAGATCATATACATAAAGATGTAAAATGTCAGCTTTTGATGTAGGCCTAACATAATCCTTAGTCTGCGAGTTTAAGACCACACCTAGATTTTGAAGCTAAACATTTGGGGCAAAACTTTGTCTTGGATTCAGATAAATACGGTAATAGGGAAATATTTGAATATCAATATAATTTCAGGTGATGACACATACATGCGTCAAATGTTGAGTTCTTTCTTCACTGAATTTGTTACAACCTGTTCGTGGAGTGCAGAGACTCTCGAGGAGGCATTTCTTCCCACTTTAAAGACCATACTAGACGCCCCATCTACCAGTCCTCTAGTTAACGTTAATCCTCAAAGCGTGACAATGCTTCTTATCAGCATTACCAAACCAGGCATCGGCGATAAAGGATTCCAGGTAGCTATTGTCATGCATAATTAAGTTGCGATTAATGATTGAGTAGATATTTAAAACTAGTGCTGGTCTAATCATCATCACCATCATCATCTTTATATCCCTCGGTCCTTCCACCTTTCTTCCTACCATATTCTTGTCCACTCTTCTCCTGTCACTCTTAGGGGTGTGCATAGTCCACTTTTTTGGTTCGAAGCGAAGTCGAGTCGAATTTGGGAAATATTCTCGAAGCTGTATCGAAGTTTGAATATTTTTCTATTTAATTTTGATTAAAAAGATTATGTTGACATTGAATATATTTATCTAACATCAAACCAAATATATAAATTAATTGTTCTTTACGCATGCACTCAACTATCTCTAAACTCTGCCTCTAATCTACACATTAGCAGGAGTTTGAATTCAACATACTGAATCATGTAGGAAAAAAGCTGAGATGGCTGCATGTGGGAATTTTTATATATTGAAAAAATATTTTCAATATTCAAGAAATACTTCAAAAGGTTAATTCAACACACAAAAAAAAAATTATTTATTTTAATCTACACTTTCAAGAGGAACACATTTGTCTTCAGTTGGTACCAATCAGTGTTTGTGAGCAAGGTGGCTAGAGGTTCAATGTTATGGACGTCTTGAAATTCAAAGTGTTGAGGAAATTTTCCCAGTTCCACACAGAAAATAAAGTAATATGGTTCTAAAACCCAGAATGATTAAAATATATTTTATTTCTTGAGATAATTTCGGCTCACTCTTATTTGCTATAAAAATATAAATGTAATATAATTACTAGACTTCAAATGGCTTCCGAAGCTAAATGTGGGTTTGAATTGAATACGAAGTACACCGAGATGTGATTCGACTTTGAAAAATTCAAAGCTTCGCACACCCCTAGTCACTCACATACTTTCTCTTATCTCCTCTATAATTCTGTTACCAAAACATAGCATTAATGAACATTGTATTGTATTGATTGTATTGTGAAATATGAAAGAATGATAGATGTGTTGTAGTTCGTTTCACACACTTACCAGATAATTGAAGTTGAAAGTTTTCGAAGATTCACACACCCCTACCATATATTCCCTGCCCATCAAGAATGCAGCTGTTCACTTTGTGCTGGCCTCCTATCAGAGAGAGAAGTTGGAGTAGTAATGATTTATTAAGATTTTTATAGTACAGTTTTGCACTATGCAGCTTGTGTTAATAACCCTACAGGGAGACCATTGATTTTTCACTTACTCAGTGTATGAGTTTTATAATAAATACTTTATAGCAAAAAAAGTTGACATTTGGTTTTTATTTCTAATTACTACTAGTCTAGTTTGATTTCCTCTTATGCTTATCATTTTTTCCAAGAGTCAAAGTCAAATTCAAAATTTGGGATTCATAGTTAAAATTAAGATTTAGATTTGTAAAATAGTGGATTCAACACGACTCTAAATATAACATTTGCTTATGAGTGAGTATAACTCTTAACGGGTATTAAAGGACTGTACTAAAAAAATATTTTTTTTTGTTGCAGGGAAATGTTCATAACAATCTAGCAATATCCCTCTGTAACGAGATAATAAAAATCCCAGACTATGAGTACAATGATATTCTCCTGCATGCGCTCACTCACCTGGAACTCAATTTGGACAATGCAGTCTTGAAGGAACAACTGGAGGTGTTGGCCAATAAAATGAAGGAGGTACACACTTGTAATCTTTAAAAATGTATTTCATTGACCTCGATGGTCTTAGGGTAGAGTGCTCGCTTCAGAATCTGATGTTAGTGGATTCAAACAACCTGGTCAACAGATTTTTATTAATGATAAAAATACATAGCACAACTTCCTTCCGAGGGGAAGTAAAGCTGTTGGTCCCATGTCGATTATGGTATGTAAAAGAACGCTGGAATATATGTGAAAATACCTTTCCCGGAAAAATTGGTAGTCCCATTCACTCTTGCGCTTAGAAATTCTCATGTGCTGATATAATCATTCGATTCAGAAAGTGCATGTTAAATACTTCAAATAAATAAATAATTGATTTCACAGGCATTTATACACACAATTTGGCAAAATTTTGTATTGCTATGTGTTTCTCCAGTCAGTGGCATATATCCCTACTAAACCAAAGGTCCAGAGTTTGTTTCTCACCCATCTCAAAAATTTATGATATAAATTTTCGTTTTTGGAGTATTGTTTTATGTAAATTTGGATATTAGCTCTTTCACTAAGGAGTATAGTGAAGATTTTCTTTATACATCTATCACTATTTCCAGCCTGTGGCCCGACTCAATTTTTTAGTTCAAGCCATGTGTTTTCCACTGCCTATTTGCTAGGCCTGTTGTAAGGGTATATATATTGACTAGATGTCCAAAGTCAAAGACTTTGGTAATAAACAAAAATATTTCATAAATATTAGAAATGGGTTGAATTCACTATTTCTTGAATCCGAATCTACATTTTATTTTCGCGGTGCTAAGTATTATTAAGTTAACTTCTAACTGAATGTATAAATGTTATAATTAGGGGAGTATAAGTTTTTTTTAAACATTTATAACATAGAAGAATGGAAATAATAAATTGAATTAATGCTTAATGGCTTGGAAATGTATAATAAGACAGTGTAGAAACACTGTAAAATAATCTAAACTAAGAGAATGGTGAAGGTTAGTGGAAGATGGAGATATAATCTACTAAATTTATTGTTATTCTGAGGCTCATAATTTTTTCCAAGATTCAAATTTGATATTCAGGATTTGAAAGTTAAATGAAGATTCACATCCATAATGAAGTGGATTCGACCCACCTCTACTTTATTTATCAGATTAAAATTTTATAAACAACCATGCAATAAAACATGTTCTTAATGATTTTAGTGTACAAAGTTATATAAATATTCACGATATAATATTTTCCAAGCATAAAAAAATTAACAAAAAATATTCACATTTTGATTCAGCTTTGAGGGTGACCTGGTGGTCTAGGGGTAAGGTGTCAGACTTCTATGCTGGGGGTCCGGGGTTCAATCCTCGGTCCCGGCACAGATTTATCTGATTACCAAACCCTTCCTTCACCTCTGACAAGACATCTTGTGAATGTGGGGAATGCCAGGCCTCCACCGTGGTTCGGATTCCACGTTAAACTGTAGGTCCTTCATTCCATCTCACAATCACCCTACCATTACACATTAGCGTAAGTGCGTATAACCCGAACGGGTAGTAAGACGCGGTGCTAATAATAATAATAATAATAATAGATTCAGCTTTGAGAATATTTCATATAAGCCTATTCAATTCAGCTTTGAGAATATTTCATATAAGCCTATTCAATTCAGCTTTGAGAATATTTCATATAAGCCTATTCAATTCAAGTCCACCTTGATTTGAAAAAGTAAGACTTTCATTCACACACACCTACTCAATATTGTTGTTTTGCTTAAAGCTCAGAACTTTTAATGCCGCAGAGCTAAGAATCAAGATATTGAAACTTGTGATTTCAAGATAAATTCTCAATTCGTTCAATAGCAGTAATAATTGCGATATCACTGAATTATTTGAGCTCCTTAAGAAAACTAATCAAGTTCCAACAGGACATTCATACTGCTTTTTTTCAGAGGCTGTTTGGCATCCAGCGATTGATGCCTCCTTGCTAAACCTTCACTAAGAATATTTTCCATTCTAGTGCATTGTGGAAGACAAGATGTGTGTGCGGTATCTCAACAAGTTTCAACAAATTTTGATCAACAGCCCGATTCTATCCGAGACAACTGACGGAACTGTGACAACAGATGGAACTGTGACAACAGGTAGAGACACATCCTCTGTCATGATGGAAGTGGATGCCACTAAAGTATCAGATCAGGTATGGATGAAGGGCTACCAAATTCTATTTTGTCCCAACTTAGACTGTCCTTATGAAATTTAAAATTAATTGGATCATTGACAAATAAATTAATCAGTTGGGATGCATGTTTGTGTTGATTGTCCTTTCATCTGGCATTTTTTCATGTTCCTCTGAATATGATGGTGACGACTTTAAACATGTATGATATTTACAGGTGATTTCGCCTATTTCTGAGGACCTCTCCACCCACGAAGAAACTGGGCCTGAGCAGATTACCAACCTACCACGTAGAAAGGAAACTTTGAGGAAGAAGCCTACTTCAAGCGACTCTTCTCTATCCAGCAGCATAAGTAGCCCTATGTGAGTATAATTACTTAAGGTGTTTGGCCCTTTTCATTTGGTGTGGCAATGTAAAGCCATGGGAACAGACGTTGTATTGAGGATGTCTTTATCAGAGTTTGGTCAAATCTACTATTTTATGAATTCAAATCTTTATTTTATCGATAAAGCTTGAATCTCAAATTTGAATCAAAGTCTTGGAAAAATTATGAACAAAAGAGAAAATATAAATTACACCTGTGCGGGATCCCAAACTTCTGGAAAATGTTGTGTTTAAAAAAAAATTAAACAGAAATGGAATTAGGGTAAGAGAAACCACAATGTGTGTGTGTGTGTGTGTGTGTGTGTGTATGTGTATATATATATATATATATATATATATATATATATAGAGAGAGAGAGAGAGAGAGAGAGAGAGAGAGAAAAAAGAGAGTGATGGTGAAAAATCGCCGAAACATGTCGCTGTCATAGAATAAAAGTAAATAAATAAGGAAAATGGAATAAAAAAGAAGATATAACCTTACTATCAATCTTTGAGTATTTGAAAGTTCCTTTCCTAGTGTTTCATTACTATTCATAGTGTGTTTGATGCCTCTCTCTCTCGCACCTTCTTCCGTGTATAGTAGTCATTTTATTAATAGTGAGTAATCAAATATCAAATGACTTGGAACTATCTTATAAAAGTGAATGTTTCAATGATATTTCTAGGACAAGAAGTAGAACGCGAATTGTGATACCCGAGAGTCCAGAGAATCCAAGTAGCTCCAGTGATGAGAGTGGTTAAAGCTCCTGAGCATGATTGAGAAGTTGTTTAAATCTACATCACAACAAGAGAACCACTTTTTTAAATTAGAATCTTAGACAAGAATCTTTATTTTACTCGGATATTTTGAATCCAACCCACAATTTATCTTGCCATTTTAAAAAGATAATATGAAGCAAACTATAAACTTCAATTTGTGCCTAGTGGGACAAAATAAATTTGACCAAACATCCTTGACTTTTGACAAAGCTACCTGTGGTGAATGAAAGCTAGTGTATATATTTTTATGTATTGGTGTTTTGTTTAGGTTATTACTTATCCAGCATTACCTGGTAAGTTTTGTCTGGCGTCTCACTTATTTTTAAACATAATTATGTTTTAATATTTGTGATTAATTACTTTTGTTAGTGTATTATACCAAGAAAACCATGTTTAATTTGATTAAATATATGCCATATGTTAATATTGTCCTATGCTTTAAGAATGGCCAAGGTTTCCTTTGTTGATTTCTCATTCAAATACTCTTTAAGAAAATACAAAGCTAGGGATGTTTTTTTATTTATATCTACATTTTTAATTTAAAAAGAATGAAAGCTAAACAACTAATATTTGACTTGAACTTTTTTTTAAAGTTTTTTCAAGTTTGATTGAGCATTTGACAACAGTACAAACTTGCTCTCAGTGAATTTTTAATTTCTAATAAACACAAATTGAATCTCTTTAGGAATTAAATGTGTGTACCACTTTACAATTTAAATCTAAAGTGAAGCTGAATTAAATATACAAACGTACTAACACCAACTTTCATGTATATTTTTTATGTTAGGTGAAAATTTTATTCTGTATATAGAACTTGAAACACCAATTATAATTTACAACATTATAAATCTTCATCATCATCATCATCATCATCATCATCATCATCATCATCATCATCATCATCATATCAGAAGCACAAATATAAATTAATACAATATCACACACATTATCAAATACTTATATTTTGACGCCGCTAAAGATGCTTAGTCACTTATTAAAAAAAGATTAAAAATAAGATATACATTTTAACAAATAAAAGGGTGGGAGTATAGAGGATCAAATAAGAAGAGGGCAGCAGTGGGAGTTGTTCTATAGATGTGTAAGAGGCCTGCTATCGAAAAGAGAAGTGCCCTTGAAGTGCAGGGAAGTGTTTTATAGGGCATACTTTATAACCATAAACACATAATCAACATAAACATGAAGATTGAGTGTAAGAGTATGAAAGTATAGACCATGGGGATGAAGTTTGTGAGGAGCATGTTAGCTTTCATGAGGAGAAACAAGATAAGGAATTAAGCTATCCAGGAAATATTCAGGGATACAAGGAGTGCATAAAATAATAGAGGAAGCAAGACTGAGATGGTATGGACATGTAATGAGGATGGAAAATAAGAGAACACAAAGGAAAATTATGAAGGTGAAGTATGTAGGGAAAAGACCTTGAGGGAGGCTAAGAACTAGAGAGGAGCAGACAACAGAACGTACAAGTGAGAGGAGAACAATGGTGGAAGGATAGAGGACGATAAAGGCATTTTACTTAACTGACCTGGTCACAAGCTTGAAACATGATGATGATGATATGTTTAAATTCAAAACGTAGAATATTTGTTATGTCTAAGTAACTTTTTTATGTAAAATCTAATTTTACTGATTTTTTAATTCTTTTATGATGTAGAATATATAAGTTTGTAATTTAAAAAAAAGGAAAAAACTAGAAAAATGTATCCAGAAACAAAAGTTATTACCCTCTAAGGCTTTATTTTGTTGTATTGTATATTTTTTTCTAAGCTTATGAAATATCCATTCAGTGTCAGATATATTTTTATAATAACAATTAAGAAAATAATCATAATATTAGTACAAATTTGTAAATTTCTTGCCTTTGTAGTTTTAGAACCCAAAATGTCTTGAAAGAATAATAAATTGATTTTTCATTTAATTGTATTCAGACTTAATACAATAATTCTTCTAGACTTTCTCATCAAATGTAAAGCCTAACCTACACATTGCTTAGCTTTCCATAAAAGAATGATCTGTATAATCTCTCCTGATCTTTACAGAGTTATAGAGCTTGATTTTTTCTAAAAACCATAATTATTATTTAGATCAAGAGCATTCCAGTAACAAGTTCCAACCAGTAAAAGAGAGAGAATAGAAGTTAGATTTGTGAAGAGGGATAGAAAGTGTGTAGGTGTCACATATATACAACAGGGTGTCTATCATCCGGGAAAACTGGAATTAGCCGAGAATTTGAAGTGGTTGGGAAAAAACAGGAATTTGATAAATTACAAAACATATCCAAGAAAAAGTTGTGTTACTCAAATAATAGATTAAGTTACTGACCTTACGACAGAAGAGCACAATAATAAACCAACAAATAAATAAAACCAACTTAAAATACTACATGGTGAAAAAAATACCCGATTACATCGTTTATAGGTTATGTAGAATTGAACCAGTGATTACAACACTTCTTAACTAACAGGTATCTACTTATTAGAGAATACATAGAAGGCTAGCTCCCGATAAAGTGCTGAACTCGAGTGGCAACAATTATATTTCATTGAGAGTATTTTCAGCCAGTGTAGTATTCTAAGGTTACCTTATTAGTGTAATTAGCACATATGTGTGTAACCTGAGTGGGTAGTAAGACTTATGTGAATTTTTTTTTAATGAAAATGTTGATCTTGTTATCCAAATTTTCTTAAAGTGTTTAATTTCAACTAATTGGATTGGATAGATCCCAATTATTGTTGATACAATATTATGTGATTAATAATACTGATTGTATGTAGAGTATTAAAACTTTCCTAAGGACTTTGTCTTATCCCATATGTTGACTATATTCATTGCACAAGTAAACTGTAGTAAGCTTCAAATCATTGCTAGAAAAAAAAAAATTAACTGGGTGACACTGGCTATTCTAGAGTTGGGTCTTAAGTGTATTTAATATTAATTTGTTCTAAAATTATTTACTTAAAACAATTATTATTGATAGTAACTTTTAAGGGTGTGCCAAGTCCACTTTTTCAATCTGAAGCAAACTTGAATCAAATATTTGACATTTTCATAGTATGAATATTTTTTGTTAATTTTTTTTATACTTGAACAAATATTATTATGCTTATTTATATAACTTTAGGCACTAAAATGTCTTAGAAAATGTTTTATTATACTGTTATTTGTAATATTTCATTCTCGTGTGATGAGTAAATCCGACACTTTTAGCTCAGCTGGTAGCGTGTCTGCCTACTGTGCTAAGAGTCCTGGATTCTATTTCCGGCATGGGAGAAAATTAGGGGTCTGCTAGCTTGGGTTTTTTCATTCGAGTCAAGTATTTTTGAAAGCTCCTGAGTTCGAGTGTATTAATAATTTTAAAATGTTAAAAACACATGTTCTTAAAATATGAATGACATTCATTTTTACAAAGAGTAAATACTTTTGAAGAAAAAAAGTTAAATAACGGAAATATTGGTTTTTAAACTAGAAATAACACCTATAAAACACAATTTAAAAATAGAAACAACATTAAAATAAAAATCGTAAAACAGGTAAGTTGGTCTATTATTTTAATTGCAAATAACTTTGCCTTGAACAGTAGGGCTTCTTTATATATGCTTTACTAAACCAAGAATTTATGCAAGTAACTCATTGATAGAGCAGTGACATAATAAGCTAAACATGCATTCAATTTGTTCATGTGTGTTGTTTTTGTACCGTGGCTACAAACATCTATGCCACCTAACCTCTGTCACCTACAAAATACATACACTTACACCGTTTTACCGGGAGACCAGCGCCGTGTTTTGATCCTGCACTCATTGACACACAGGTCCGTCAACCGTTCACTTTAGACAAGAATAAAGTCGTGGAGTGCTACGTAACCCGGCCCACTTTCCCTGAGTGGCAAGAATGCGGAGGCGCCATATCTAGTGAAAGTGGCACTGTGCAATCACCTATGTAACCCTTCCCCCCGAACTGATGCTCTTTCAACGTTGTGTGCAGGTGTCGAGAAGAGCCCAACGCTATGACTTGTTGAGAATGACATCATGGGACTTGAAATACCTCCCGCCCATATTTTCCTCGCTGGGCAATATTGAATATAAGCTTTTACTTAGCATGGAGCTAGCACACTTTGATGCTATTAAGATTAGGACTTATAACTCGTAAGTGTATATTATGTTGGATAGGTTTTTTTATTATTGTTATTCTTAATAGGAATAGTGAAGGACAAATCTAACTCTTGATAAATAATGTAGGGATTCATTTGAAATTGCCTCGACATATTTATTTATTGGTATTATACTATAGTTATGTATCAGATAATTAGATTTGTTTAGCTTATTAGCACTTTATGGCCTTAAGCCTCTAAGGGATGTTTAGGTTTTTTGTTTGGAATTTAAATATTATAACTCTTTATCTTATCGCGCCATTTTAAGCGATAGTTTGCATGGCTTACTATAGTAGATTCTTGAAGGATATATTATTGGTCAATATTTCTATGCTTTATCAAGGAGACAGAAAATAAGTTAGGAAGTTATGCCTTTTGATCCATAGGTGACCCCTGCCTCTTGGTTGTTAGATGGGATGATTGACCTTGTTTGTATATATGGGGTATGGTTAAGAGCAGAATGTCATTAGTTGATATGTAATATCCAGGAAGTAAGATATGAACGGACCAGTTAAGAAGTCACAAATCTGATTTGTATATATAGGTCTCTGGATAGTTTAGGTATGTTGAGGTGGCAATTGAATGTTTTTCTGCCTTTAATTCCTTTTGATCATGTCTCTAGTTTAGGTATGTTGAGGTGGCAATTGAATGTTTTTCAGCCTTTAATTCCTTTTGATTATGGCTCACGAACCTTAACTTTAAGCATTTGAATTGGTAATGTTAATTTATTAAACAGCCTTCGGACCTTTATCTATTTATTACCTGTCTTTTTTTTTTACGCTTTTCATCAATCAAACCTTAATTTCTAATATCTTGAATGGTTACACACTTTAATTTACTGATGGTTATAACTGCTAAGTTTGGGAGTCTTGAGTTTTTCTGATTTGGGTCAGGGCCAAATAAAGATCCCTAGAGATCTTCTTGTCTGTTCTTTGTATAGCAACCACTTTCTCTTGATAGAAAGGTTGATCTGCGTACTCAGCAGCCCAGTTGATTCTTTGTTATATTATTATTAGCACCGTGTCTTACTACCCGTTCGGGTTATATGCACTTACGCTAATGTGTAATGGTAGGGTGATTGTGAGATGAAATGGAGGACCTACAGTTTAGCGTGGAATCCGAACCACGGTGGAGGCCTGGCATTCCCCACATTCACAAGTTGTGATTAATACACATCTTGTCAGAGGTGAAGGAAGGGTTTGGTAATCAGATAAATCTGTGCTGGGACCGAGGATTGAACCCTGGACCCCAGCACAGAAATCCGACACCTTACCCCTAGACCACCAGGTATTTATTGTTATAGTTTTAAAATCAAGAACTATTTCACAATAGTACATCAGTGGAGTTTTTTTAGTTCCTTAAGATCATTAAATACACTTTTTTTAACCTGCTTCGGTTAGCTTATGGTCTAGGTTTCATTCTGTGTTTAAGACTAGACTGCCTGTGTTGATGAGCAGGGTTTGAATCCCAGTTGGGTGTACTGTTCCAAAAAAGGTTTTTTCACTCTTCTTCCCCACAAATCCAACCTTTCTCCTCCCTAATTCCTTAGCGCGATTACTACATATGCTACAACAGGCCTAGCCAGCCGCTAGTGGAAAAATATATGGCTTGAATAAAAAAGTGGCCCAGGCCATACATAAGCTCTAAACAGTAATGGATATAAGTAAATACATGTGCGTGTACATTATTTTGGGTTAATCCTTACATTATCTTTAAATCTGCATAAAGTTTCTTAAATTTCCACTCCTAGCAATATAAGCTCTACATTATTATGGCTCAACTAATATTATTACTATCTTAATTTTTGTTTCCTACATGTTTTGTATACATCTATACTAAAAGAAAGCTAGATAGTAAAAATTATTTACTATCAAATGTTAATGTTGTGCAATTTTTTTTTTTAAGAATTGAATATTTCGATTTTTCGTTGAATCTCAAAATAAAATATTCATTATTGTGTAAATGTTAATTTTTCTTTTTTTACATTTGGGTTCAAATAGATCTGAACTGTTTTTTAAGAAATCCATAGCCATTTAAGCTAAGGGTATTCAGTAGCATACCCGAGGTGTAGGGGGGCGGATGACTTGAGTGGACGTCCTCAAGGTTATCTCTAGGTCAACTATTCTTTTTCAAATGGGATAATGTATTCTTTATTGCATAATTGTGTTCTACGAAAAAAACCAAGTAATTTTGGTCTGAAACATTCATTTACTCAAAGGCTATTTTTAATGATATTTTATGAAGTAAAGAAATACATGTTTTTATTTCATTATTTTGCCTATTTAGAATCTGTAATGTGTAAACAAATACGAGCAAAACACTCTCACAAACAAAAGATAAACATTCGTTCATAAGGGTTGAAATAATAAATTATAAATATTTGAAATAATGACCTACTTGGATACACCTTCCAATTGGCTTGGTAAAAAAAATTGTGATTATTTTATAGAATTTCTTGATCTATATGTCTGCAAGCCATTCTAATGCATTTCATCATATTTTCTGGAGTTGATGGTACTTCATGGTATATTCTTTCTTTCAGGTAATCCCATAAGAAAAAAATCTGGTGATCTATCGATCTAGCATTCATTGTAATTTCGATCCATTACTTGTCGTGCAATTCTGGAATAATGCTGAAAAGCCATATTCTGTCTTTCTTGTATGTCTAGATTTTCTAGCAGCAACGTAAATCCTTGATCTAGTAAGGTTTTGTAATTGTCACCACTAAATTTACCGTCAATAAAAAGGGGCCCAATCAATTCGTCTCCGTTCAGTCCTCACCAAAGTTTCACAGTACAAGGGTTCCGTCTTTCAACTTGGCACGACCAACGTGGTTTTCTACACTCCAATAATGCATGTTTTGTCAGTTAAGGCCCTGCCTACCCATAAATGCACGGTTCTAAACAAAAGAATTTAGAACAAAATATATTTAATAATTCAACCTTGTTGTTTTTTATTTATTTTAGTAACATATCTGGGCATCTTTCATAATTCTTATGGAATTTTCAAACCATGCTAAAAATAGTTATTGAAATATTTTCATTAAAATGTTTCCATTTCAATGCATTTTAAATGGGAAAACAAAAATTATTAATGGATTTATTTATTTTCTTTTTACAATTAAGCTAGAGTGTTTGTTTATAACATACTATTTAATGAATAATTTCTTTTTCTTTTTTAGACATATTTTTTAATTTGGGTAGCTTCAATAATCACGACGATATTTGAGCTCTACGACTCCCAAGTCGACTCTCTAGTCAAAATACATGGTTTTTAAATACAACTTTTCCTTCTGCAACTAGTTGTCATAGCTGATAATAGGTGCCGTTAGTATGATCATTACCCATTTACAAGCTAGTATCATTTTGCAAGCGTTGGCTAACCTGCTGTATCGGAATGCAGGCGGCAATGGAGGGTTAACTAATCTCTGTGACCTTCTTGAGTCAAAGAAACATTAATACCATGTACGTTAGGATAAGAAGGGCCAATGTACAATTATGAAAATTTGCGTAATTAAATATAACAATTAAACATCTTAATATATTCAGTAACTAAAATACTCACAAAGTCTTCCTGCTGTGTGAATAAATATAGTTGGTCCCTACTTACTTCAATGAGAGTATTACTCTAGTGATACATTATTTTCAAAGAAAAAGCCACATGCTTCTCCATACACAAAGTTTTATGACATTAGCCCTTATTTAACTGAGACAGTAAAATATGTAAAATTCTTCACTCTTATCTTATATTCTTTCTTGAGTTTTCTCATTCTTTAGCACTACACGTTGTAATAATAAGTGTTAATATTCAAAGTAAATGAAAACTACTGTACATTGAATTTTTAATCCATTATTATAATAAATAAAAATAAACATTCCTGCTCATATCAAACATAGTTATTTTAAATAAAGTTTGGTCTAAATGTAATTTGGAGACGTTCTCAGTATAATTTTATATACTAGTTTTTATTTTACGGTCTAGGATTTGACTCTCATTGGACTTTGGAATAAGTTATTTTTCAAAAAGTTAATGAACGAAGTTTTTGGTAGTCAAGATGTGAAAATGTTAATTTTATTTTATTAGCGTGTTAAATGTGATTACTTTTAATTTGAACCTGTTGCATTCTCGCAGTTTTGTGCGCTCGTTTTGGAAGAAATGTATCGAATCCCGAACAATAAGTACCCACGGTGATTACTTTTTTATATAATTAACAATATGTGACCTTTTTGCTTTCGAACAAAATCCAATGGATTGTATAAATTTTGAGGTGGAGAAGTATTTACAAAATATTATTTTATATCCTTGTGAATAACAAGTTTATGAAGAAAGGGCTCACAAAGAAAATCAAAGATATAATTGATTATTTAACTTCTTGTAGTAAAGGGTAAGTTTTTTTTAATGGTATGCATATTACTGGCGCATAGGCTATCTGTATCTACTAATTTAAGTACAATGGATCAGCAGCGATACTATTTTATTTACTGTAGAAATAATATCAAAATTAAGATACAAATAAAAACTTCTATATAACAATGCAGCGATTATTCTGATATTTCAAGTACTTTTTTTTTTTTTAAAAAAAAGCTCTTAGCTGAAAGTAAATGTTACTAACACTCTGTAACGCACTTATTGTATGTTCAAAATCTCTTGTGCCTTGGCCGAGTTCGTATCACGCTAGTACTAAGTAATTTCAACCTAACAGGGAATCGAACTAGTCAAGTTATTGAGCTGATTAATTTACGCACTCAGTGCTCAGTCATAGCACTTTAGCAATATTGACCACGACATGAAGCTGATGATAAGTAAATATATATTTAAAAACCATTAAAATTAATGAACTTTTGTGTTCCCTATGCCATAAAGTAAGTAAGTAAGTAAGTAAGTAAGTATTTGATACCCGACCGCCTCTGTTGTATAGTGGTCAGATTTACTGGCTTCAGATACTGAAGTCCCAAGTTCGATCCCCAGTGCCCCTAATTCTGTCTGTGAAGCAGTGGGTCTGAAACGGAACCAAAATCAAACTCGTGAGGACAAATGAGGAGATAATTGAATGAATAAGTAGCGCTTCAGTCTAGAAAACTGAGATAGAAGTCTGGAGGGCTCGTTGTGCTAACCACATGGCACCCTCAGCTTGAAAATGTTGGCCCTATCTTTGCCAACATACGGCAGCCTCTCGATTGGTATAGCCTGCTTGCAGGCTGACACCATGGAGATATTACTCAAGTTAAACTTCTCCAATAGGTTAAAAAATTATTCCCAAAAACATTTATTTCTGGAAAATTGTGTAAATCCTATAGATGTTTGAAAACTGTAAACACCGTATTAAATAACAGATACCCACTTCAGTGGCTGAGTGGTCTAAGGTGTCACTATGTTAAATGGCCTGCTGATAGCGGAGCACTTGGGGTGCAAATCCTGGTCGAGTCTATTGAGGGTAGTTTTTCCTAAATTGTTTCCCCATCTTCCAAAATAAAAATGCTGGTATAAAACCTCTCAAATGCTTCTTCCTCATTACCACCCAATTAGATTATCATATATGCGTATAACATGAACAGGTAGTATGACGTGGTAATATCAGTAATAAAAATAACAGATATATTTATAGTCATAATTGTTATAGTCTTCGAAATGAAACTGCTTTTAAAATATGTTATTGCCTCCTTAGCCTTTAAATTTTAAAAATTAGCCAAAGCACAGTGGCCTAATTTAGCACATTAAATTTTAGTTATTTTTTTTTTACTGCTTTTCTAATAAACTCAAATAAATGGTACGACAAAATCGTAGGCTACATACTCAATCGTATAGGTTATTTATTATAGTTAGTGACAAAACCTTCAAAAATAAGTTATCTCTAATTTTACCTTAAATAAATTTTTCTCTTATAAATAAGTGTACATTATTATTTATCACTACCCTCACCAGATATTTATTTGAAAAAATTTCAATAGTGGTACAACAGCATTAACCTGGAGTCACGTGATACTTTGATATGCTAATTACTCAAAATGGGTACGGGTACAAAACTTTCTCTTTGTGGTACAAAACGGTACAGAACTAGTACAAAACTTTGGCATGAAAAAATTCAAAAGTGGTACAACAGCATTAACCTGGAGTCACCACTTTGATATGCTAATTACTGAAAATGAGTACGGGTACAAAACTTATTTGTGTTACAAAAACGGTACAAAACTATTACAAAACTTTGGCATCAAAAAAAGTTCAAAATCAAAAGGGGTACAACCGCATTACCTGGAGTACGTGGAGTACTCACTTTGATATACTAATTACTCAAAACGGGTACGGTACAATACTTTTTCTTTCTGGTACAAAACGGTACAAAACTAGTACAAAACTTTGGCATCAAAAAAGTTCAAAATTAAAAAGTAGTAAAACAGCATTAACCTTGAGTCACCACTTTGATATGCTAATTACTCAAAACGGGTAGGGTACAAAATGGTACAAAACTAGTACTAAACTTTGGCATCAAAAGGTTCTAAATTCAAAAGTGGTACTACAGGTTAATGGACGTCTAGCTGACGGGAATGAATAAGCTAATTAAGGTGACCTGGTGGTCTAGGGGTAAGGTGTCAGACTTCTGTGCTGGCGGCCGGGGTTCGATCCTCGGTCCCGGCAAAGATTTATTGATTTCCAAACCCTTCCTTCACCTCTGACAAGACATCTTGTGAATGTGGGGAATGCCAGGCCTCCACCGTGGTTCGGATTCCACGTTAAACTGTAGGTCCTTCATTTCATCTCACTATCACCCTACCATTACACGTTAGCGTAAGTGCGTATAACCCGAACGGGTAGTAAGACGCGGTGCTAATAATAATAATAAGCTATTTTTCTGCTCGAGAGTGTGATTGTTCTTGACGTTATGTCTCCCACTTTTTAGTCAAAACTTGGTCGCCTACACACTTTACGGTCAGGCACTACACTTCTTATCTCTCTCAATTCTTGGAAAAAAGTTTGCTTGCTGCCTTATTACTGATTACCGGTCGTGGTCGCCAGTCTCCCAATTGTTTAAACAAACCAGTAGTTCTGCCAACCTGATGGCTGGAATCCACCAGTTTGTATAACGTTAGCAACGCCATCTATTTTAGAGCTGAAAGCTCAACACGTCGCCAGGGAGGGTAGGCAGGGCCTTAACTGCCCTATGATTTGTAAAGGTCAATTTATCAAAGAATAAACTCTTAGAGTTCCTACTTTTGCTTTCTTATTAAAGTGCCCATTGGCAGAATGCCACTTGATTGGGGAAATCTTCTCCATGAAGCTCTTGCTCAACGGCATATGATAAGAATGAAATGTATGATGATGCTTCAATATTTTGAGCACACTACTCTTGGATATTCCTAAATCACACGAGAACCAAAGGAGGATTAAGAGCTACTGCAGCTAGCAATGTAATCTCATTATTTCACTGGTGACAGTTGTTTGGTATCCCCCCCCCCCCCTTGGACACTCCATTTCCACAAACTCTTTACTACATGGTAAAAAAGACCTACGTGATGTTGCATTTCTCTCGGGAAAAGGATCAGCGTACATTAGAATAGCATCATTAATTTTTTCTACATTCACCATAATTAAAATCATTTCAATTTTGTCAGCAACATGAATAAAAGTCCATAGCTCACAATACATAGATTTAAAATAAACAAAAATACCTCACATTATGAAGAATCAAGTAGTCTATTTAGTGGGAACTTGTATTCATAGGAATTAAACTGTTTAGGTTAGTCTAATAAACATGTTTACATAATAAGTAGACCAAATTTTAACATTTCGATCCTTATGAACAAATGTTTGTTTTTCGTTTGTGAGAGCATTTTGCTTGTATTTGTTTACACTTTACAGATTCTAGTAGGCAATAAATTGAAATAAAAATTGTTCCAAAATCTTCATATGTATTTCTTTAATTAATCAAATATCATCAAAAATAAACCTCGGATAAATAAAGTGTGATAAAAGTGACTTTTGTTGTTTGTATATGATTCTGAATATAAAAAATCATGTCATTTTGTCAGATCTAAAAGCTTGAAACTTGTTTGAGTTTTTTTCTTAAGTGTTTTTTTTTAAAGATATTTCACTGTACCAAGACCAGTAATTTAAACTTTTAACTGACGGTATGGATGTAATAACTTATGGATTAAAGAAATAATGTTAACATTTAGTTACTGTTGGTATTTTTTTTATTATTCCTCATATGTTCATGATTTATTTTTTCCAAGATTACGATTCGAGATTCAAAGGATTCAACCCAACTAATCAAATTGCTTCATCATGTTTGTTCTAAAGTATACTTTACCTACATCATCATGGAAATGAAATGGTTTTAGTTTGTTTCCTAGTTGTTATGAGAATTAATCATGTGTGCAATGTTTTCATAAGATGTGTATAGCCTGGCCGAAGCAGGAAGATGACACTCCATTCATACACCATGTATTGAAAGAAAGCACTACTTGCACACTGATTAGGGGTTTGTAAGCTCAAGTTTTTTTATTTGAGTTGATCTCGAGCAAGATTCTCATTAAGTTCCTGAGTATTGGTCCAAATCGAGTCTGGGTTGAATAAATACACAATTTTAAAACTTAATCCTGTAATTTTTTTAAGTGAATAAAACTCATATTAAAAAATGTTTTTAAAATCTAAAATTACTTATTTTTAAATAAATTAACTCATAATGAATCAAATGGTAGGATTAAATTTTAAAAATACTGTGATGGTAACAGAGAAATTAATTATAATTCATTTAATGTTCCTAAGCAAAGTTAGAAAAATGATGAAAATATGTTTGGATGTGAAGATTTAGCAAAAATTAAAAAAAAGTAATTTACTGTTCTCTAGAATGCAGTTGTTTATATGGTGCCGGCTTCTTTACAGATAACACGCTTTATGATTTTTAAGCTGTACTTAGTATTTTTTTTGCAATAAGGTGTCCTTAATATCATCTTGCATGTTCTAAAATCAATTTGACACCCTTAGCTCAGTCAGTAGCAGGTCTGTCTATTGAGCTAAGGGTGCCATGATAAAAAATGTATCAATGGTGAAATGTAGGTTAACTCTATTACAGTGATGAATTAACCGCTGGAGATTGGATGTTGTGCTTGTCCTAGTCTAAGTTATATTTTAAGGCACATGAAGCTACTGCAAGCTGGCAGTAGAAAATATATGGTTTGAATAAAAAAAAACTGGCCCAGACTATAGGCTTGACACAGCAATGGATTTTTTTATGTACTAAAATCACAAATGAGAGATACCCTTCTATATCTTCTTTTAGATAAGCCTCATACTTTCTTCTTTTCATCAACAAAACCAGACAACTCAGTAGCTAACCTTGACATTTTAATGGTCATTTGATGCAAAATACCGTTTTATGTTATGTTCTTCTCCCTCCTCTTCCCCCCAACCCATTTCCACCCAAACCCTCAAATTTCATTGGCACAAAACACATCCCAACAAGTAGAGATAAAAGTAAACAATCACAAGCGTGCACACCACACATGCACAATGCAAGGCAAAGGACCTCTTTTCAAAGAACTCAAAATTTGCAGGTCCACAACTCTTTCAGGCCTTTGTGTGTGTGTGTGTGTGTGTATATATATAAAAAGCTTAAAATAAATATTCACAAAGCCCTAACAGTGATGTATCTCAAATTACTCCACTTTTGATGGGAAAATTTAAAGCAGTCATTTCTTAAAATATTCTTGACTTAGCTTGTCATGTTTCAATAACCTATTAAAAAAAACTATCTGTAACGTTATGATTAAAGAGAAAAACTGGTCTTGTATTGGACCTTAAAATGTTGATCATTGCGTTTTTTAATAGTTTTACAGGAATAAATTAAATAAACCAAATAAACATTATAAAGGTTATAAACAAACAACGATAAAAAAAAATCACCTCATTTAAGAAATTCTCACAATTGTTTGAGTACTTATCCAAAGTCTCATTTGGTTAAGGAAGAGAGATAATTTTAGAGGGAATTAGATTTAAAATAATCACATATTTACATGTACACTTACATGTGATACATGCATATTACGCTCTTAGTCTTTATGAACACAATGTTATTATAACGTCCACATGTATTCATTGTGTCTTAACATGGTGTAGTCGCTAGTCAAGTCTGTCACGTTTCATTCTAGCACTTGAGACGAGGTGGATGGGTGCGCTTCGCTTGCGGGGGAAGGGGTAGCAGATGAACTGCAGCCAGGCAAATGCAGGTCGCAGTTTCGGGTTGAATTGCTTCCTGATGTCTCCTGCAACAAAATTGGATAAATACAAAAAATAGCTCTGTGCAAGACCGTAAAATTAAGGAAAAATTCCAAGACAAGAAATATTAATTCCCAAACAATTTGGAAAAAGTTATTTCTAAATGAAGTTAAAGTTACCTGAACTAGGTGTATTTATATATTTTTTATAATACTTATCACTGATGTAATTTTTTCATACAATTTAAACCAAGTAATTGGTTCTTATAGTATCAGGGTAACTTCTATTAGTGATATAGAATTCCTTGGCATTTTCAATTTTTCCTGAATCCAATTTTCTCGGTGAATGAAGAGAGTTATTTTATCACAACATTTATTTTTAAATAGTTAAGATCAATCTTTTCGAGAGTTATTTTCTTAGTATTAAAGAAAGCGAGTATTATTTGTGGCAATGGATTATTGATATATAATAATATAATCGCTGTAGGCTTATAGCCAACTTGGTTTAAAATATTATATATCATTTTGTTAACATGCAAGAAACAAAACATTTCACTTTTGGGTGAAATTAATGTTTTTATTCAATAAGTTAGATTTTCTTAAATTATTTCTTAGTTTAGATTGAATATACATATGCGTAAATAAATTTTACCGTTGAGAACCACAATAAAGAAACTTTATAAAAAAATATATTTACATTTGCTATTCTCTAGTTGCACAATATTAATTATATGACAGTTTACCAAACTTTTAAAAATAAATATATTTCTTTTTCTAAATTTCTCAATGTGTAATTGTGGTGCCCCAACAGGAAAGCAAATTAAACAATTTTATTTTTATTATATCAAGATATTTTGAATAAATAGTCTTTATTTGTTACTTGCCAAGTAATTTCTCTGTCGAGTATTAGATGTGCACTAGTGTAGAGTATGTTCATGATAGGTTTTTACCTGAATGAAAGTTCAAAAATCATATGTTTAGGTTTTTGGTTGCCGACACTTGTAAAAGAGCACTTTTTTGTTATAGATGTTAAGTTTTTTAATTATCTGTTATATTTTACATTTAAAATAACATAAAACTTGTTTTTCTTATCCTGCTTCATAACTTTTAATAATTTCTTTTCCCAATCCGAAACAATATATTAAACGTAATTAAAAGTAATTATTCTCTATTTTGGAATGTTATCTATGATGTGTAATATTGTGCATACATGAATACCTTTTAATACAGGCATCTTATTTACTTGGAAAAAAAAAAATACTTGTAATTTTTTATATATATAATAAACTATTTTATGATTATTTTATCATATTACAAAATATTTAACTGAATAAAATATTTTTATCCACTGTGTGGGTGCATCATTGTAAATAACTTGTTTCCGTCATGTTCAATCACATGGTTTAATTTCGTCAGTCACCATTTTAAAGCTATGTTAGACCTTTGTGAAAGTGCTGTGAATAACATTTATTTTAAGGGGAATAAAACGATAAATATTCTTTGTTCCTGACCTCAAATAAATATATAAATAATATTGGCCTAAATTATTGTGGTTAACTATCAAATTCATATGTTACCATCTGTTTTCATTACAGTAATCCAAAGTGATAGATGTCAGCTGTTGGTTTAGGGATGTATCAGGGATTATTTCTAGTAACTTTTTGAGCTGTAATCCAAGTAAACTAGGGTCGTGAATGTATTTTTAGGTGGTTCCGACCCAGCTGGCCCAACTGTAACTGCCTGTTCTATTTTCTTTCCAAGCAAATATTGCTGGATTATCTTAAATTTTCCTCTACTTATTGTTTCCTTTGATTATAATGGTTTAATTTGGTAATAGAAAAAAAAACACTTAATGTACTAGATAATAAATGTTGGATAACACAAAGTTAAAAAAGACATTTATGATTTTTAAAAAAACTTTGTTATGAACTACTTTTTTTTATCAATGTACAAATGACCTGCTTGTATGGGCAGATTTTATTTTGGTTTAGTACAGAAATAGGGGCTTCAGTGTGTACTTTAAGTGCAGTTTTGGCTATTAATTTTCACCTTAATATACCAAGCTAAAACACTTTTTTTTAAATAACATTTTGTTTGAAGAAGGTAGCACAATGTAAAATTGAATTAGTCCTTGACCTCTTAGCAGTTTGCATCTAAATAATTTTTGTACACTGGAACACACTTATTAAACATTAATGTTATTATAAAATGTGTGTCTATACTTTATATTAAAACATTTTTTTCCCCCTTAATACTTATTCCAAACACACGTTTCCAAGATGACAATGTTTTGTTAATTATTACACATCACTACACATTACATCATAGAGTAGTAAATTATATTATCTTTGGTTAAACACTTAATGTATTAATTACGCTGATGGGTTATGGATGAGGAAGGATGAATTTAGTTAGAGAAAGTATACCATATTTCTGTGGAGATTAAGAAACCATAAAGGAAAAACCACCCTCAGTACATCCAACTAGGATCAAACCACGTTCTCCTGGTCATCAGTAATTTAGTCTATTATGAAAGTAGAGCCTTAGACCATGTGGCCACCAAAGCGGGTGAGAGGTAAACTAAACAGAGTTCAATAATGACCTGTTTCAGAAAGGCATTTATTAACATGTATGAACACCACAAAATGTGAATTTAAATTATATAAATGCACACTTTGTTCACCCTTGCAATATTCCACTGTGGTGTATCTTATAAGATAAGGACATAGTGTATTCCGTCAAGGTAAGACAATTACCTTGCAGAGAAAAACAGAGTGTACATTAGAAAGAAGGCTAGCATGTATTATAAAAATGTTGCTCAAATATGTGAGGTGTGTCTGTATCTTACATTTTAGAATTTGAATCAGAATCTGAAATTACTTCACCCTTTTCATTCAAGAGTTGATGCAATCTCCAGGTGTAGTTAGCTTCCGAGTGGCCTTGGACACAGACACATACACAATTTACATCTATAGTTCTATATTCATAAATATTATAATAACAGCTTATTAAGTGATGAATAGCTTTAAAAAAAAAAATTCACTAACATCAGAAGACTCTGCAGAACTTGCTATTGCCAAATGTTTCCGCGCCCACAAAAATTGTTCCATTAGTTCATGATGAACTTCCAAACGATCAATGCATGGTATACAGACCGTCTTAGGTAGAGGATCGGTTGGGTTGATCTGAAAGATAAATTTAAGTTGGGTAAATTCAAGGGATAGTTTTAAAGCCACAAATTAAAATGTAGTGTTTTCAATTGCTCTTATGCTGTACATTGTGGGGTTTCAGAGTAATTAAGTATAATATTGATTTAAATAAATATCATTCTACTGTAATAATGATCAGGCCTACATGTACTAATCTTATTTTTCATCTACAATGGGTTTACATCTGATAAATTAAATTAATAATTTGCATTTTAAAATCTAAGCTTACCAACTTGAAAATTGTTTATTTGTTTTGAAGGATAAACACAAGGTTAAGGCTTCATATTTTTCAGTTTTTATGACAAACATTTTTTTTTATAGAAAATAAAAAAAATATTGCTCTAGAGTAAAAAAATATGCATTTAATTAGTTGTTGAAAAAGGGGGGTGCTGCTAAGGTGAGATTGGTGTAGGGGGCAAGGTTGAAGGCAAGGTTGTGGATTCAGATGCAATTTTAGGTGGAGTCAAAGTGGATGAAAAAGTACCATTTCGGGCTTCTAAATGAAAACTTATAGTATTATAACAATATTTTATACTTTTTTCTATTATTTAGGACCAAAATTTGTAATTCGGATTGACAGATTTATTCACAATGCAAGAGAAGCTTCCCATGAAGTAATCTGTATTGAAGCATTTTACTGCAATATATTTGTTATTAGTAATTTATGTATAAGGTAGCCCTTTATGAAGAAGTCTGAGTCAGACAGTAGAAAAATATGGGAGTTGAAGTCGAAGGTTTGCATATCGACTCAAGAGCCCTAGTTTAAGGGGAAGAAAGATGGCTCATTTGGATCAATACACAATGGAAATATCCAAATAATATTTTCTTCAAACTTTTATAGCTTGATTCAATGTATCTACTAAAAGTAAATCATGTACTGTAAAATATTTCAACAGCAAAAAGCCAACTATCAAGTCGATGGTGGCTGCGTTATCTGATAGCTCATGGTCTTAAATGATAACACATTTGTAATTGACAATTTTCATATATCCATTACAAACACTACCTTAAAATATGAGTGAATAATGGCCTTGGGCATGGACAATTCCTGGATATCTCAGTGGTTAGAACATTGGTGTTCTAAGCTAAAGGTCTCAGGTTCGATTCTCGTGTCTATGTGTCATTTTTCAATTTAAAAGAATTTTCAACATTTATAAGGTTGACACTATTTTCTTATTACAAAATTCCCTGTGTTTTACAGGTTTTCCAGAGTAAATTTTCATTTTTCCAGACACCTAATAGATATTATAAATATAATTAAAGAGGCATTAAATTTTGTTTTAGAGACATTTTTAGAAATGAGTGTTAATTTGATATTGGAGGCATGTTTTATTGTGCAAAGTAAACATATGTTTAAGAATTATTTGGAAAAGGGATGAGAAATGAATGACATACATTTTCTAGAAGGAAAAATTTATTATAGTTGCTGTAGGCCCTAAATGGAATGAAAGAAGAAAAAAAAAGTGGAAATACTAAAAATACAGTTTTGAGTTTAAATGTGGTATCTATTTTATTTTAGAAGAGTGTATTACTTGATTTAAAAAACATTTTAACCAATCTTAATCATTGTTTATGTACTGTATATACTAAGTAACCCACATAAATCGTGAATAATAATTTATAATAATGAAATAAACATGTGATTTTCCTTGCTCATTCAGGTACATTTCCTCTAACAAGCTGCCATCCTCATCCCTATCATATTGTAATAAATATAAAAAAACAACAGTCAACTCTCAATTTAGCGGGGTAAGGATGGGCTACAAAACCCCGTTATATCAACGGCATCTACAGTAAATCTGCAAACCCATCGAAAACTACCAAATACACTAAGTACTTGATTAATAAACGATATGACACAATCATACATATATTTATGATAATAACTATTATTGAAAAATCAATCAGTAAAATACACTTAAACAACTTTTTACCACAAACACAATTATTAGGCCTAAGGCCCATGATACCAATTTCAAACCAAAGCGTTAAAGCTTGTTTTAAAATATTTCAAGTTTTTGAAAAAATTCGCTCATCATTAAACTAGCCCTCAACAATTCTTTTACCGAAAAAAACAGATATATGGTGTTATTTAGAAGGTCAATTAGTCCATATATATTTATTTTAATCAAAATCGTTCGAACCATTTTCAAAAAAATCACTTTGAAGGTTAGGGTCAAAATAAAAAAATATCCTGAGGTGTGGGGTTATATCTAGATATAAAATTTTTAGTTTGAAATGATTTTAATATTGTACACTTTTACGAGACACTAAACTAGCACTAGGAATGATACGATACCAGTATCGATACTTTTCTTTCGATACCAGCTATCTTAGTATTGATACCAACCTTTTGATATTTTACTAACATCAGTACTTTTTACCCAATATCAAAAGATTTTAATCCACCTACTTTTCTCCTTTTACTTCTTTTATGTTTCTGATCATTTATTAAATTTATTCATCTTGTTTTATTATTGCCTTTATTTTTATATCGCTAAGTGAAAGTATTGATACTGGGAAATATTGATATACTTCTCACTCTTTTTTTCATACTCAAATATCAATATTTTATCAGTATCGCATATCCCTAACACTGCCCTGAACTGGAAAGATCTGAGAAAATAGAACTGTGACCTTAAAGAGAAGGGTGGTAGAAGTGGGCTAGCCCATTTCACGGGGTGTAAGAGGTAAAGTAGCTATGTGCGGACACAAACCCAATAGGTCATTCTTACAACCACTCTAATTTTACGATATACTAGCTGTTTGGAGGAAATATTTTCTTAAACTTTTCACTTTACTGTATACTCATTTTTTTTTATCCTGGCCACGGCAGCAACCAGGTAAATCCACCTTCGCCAAATCGGGAGTTGACTGTAGTAAAAATGTTAAAACCCACAAAGATTTAAACAGACAATATTGATACCTTGGCAATTTCTAAAAAATTAAAACAAACCAAAATTGCAAGGTAGAGTACAGTCTTAAAACATCACGCTACAAAACAATAATATCTTTAAACAACAGGAGTAATCTTTTTCAAACAAGACAAATAACACACCAAAATCCAAAGAATGAACTTATTCAACCGATAGCAGAAACACGTGCCAGCAGCATGGACTTGATGAACTCGGGGGATGGGGGTGGAGGAAATGAGACGTTTGTGGGATTGGTGGGGGTGAGTGGAGGAAGCCGAAAAGGCACGGCATTTTCTGAACGAGTCATCTAGGTTGCACTTAGAACTTGTCTCAAGCTGATGTGCTGATGAGCATAATCATCATAAATGAGACGTGTTCCAATCAGACTGATCAGCTTTCCAATTACAAATTTTAGTCTATATTGTTCCTACTATTTTAAGCTTGCAAGCACTGTATTGCCCAAATTCACTAACAAATTCCAGTAAATTCTAACTTTTATGTGAAATTCCCTGTATTTTCCCTGTTTTTTCCCCGGTGCGTGGCAACCCGAATTTTTGTAATCTCGGGCAGGTTTCTTGAATACCCGTCATGGGCATCAAAAATAAAATTTTTCAAGGGGAAAATTTCCCCCTTTTTAAATTTTTTAAATTTTTATCCCAAAATTTAAAATTTAAAAGCAAATGACTAAATAATTTAAGGAGCTTTTTTTAGGTTTTGTAGGTTTAAACAAGAAAAAAAAAGCTAGAACGTAAACTACCGATATGCCGGTTAAAATGTGGGGCCCAACAATTTATCGGGTTTTGGCCCCCAAAAGGGGGGAATCCTTTCCTAAAAAAACTAAATACTATCAAAAGGGTGCGGGTAGATCAAGGAGTAAACTGGTCCACCCTAAAAAACCCAAATTTAATAAGAAACTGTACCCAAAATTAGCCTAAGAAAGATCAAAGTTTTGAAAGGGCAGCGAGGGTTTAAAAATGAAGGCCCATCTGTTTACAATCTTTGGGGAGAAAAAATGAACTTTTTTTTGGGAAGTGGAATGTGAGAGGAGTGTGTAGTAAAAAAAGAAAAGAACTTTTAAGGAAATTATTGGGGAAAAAAAATCGAAATTCTGTATAGATTTTAAACCCGGTAAAAAGCGAAAAAATGTTTTTGATGATGAGTGAAAATAGCAGGCAAAATGTGGTCAGGTGAGGATTAATGGGTAAAACGGGAAATCAGGGGGAAGGGTTTTTTCCCTTTTTGGGGGCCCCAAAAGGTAAGCTGTTTTTTGAAAAGGTATGAATTGGTGTCATTTTAAACTGGGAAATAAGTATGTAAAAAAATAGACATTCATATAATTAATTTTTGGTTTTCTGGGTTATGGGCCCGGTGGAGGGTTTAAGACGAGAAAGTGAGAGTGGAGTTTTGGGATGTGGTAGATCTGTGGGTGGTTTGGGGAAAAATTTAAAGAAGATACATGTGGAAAAAAAACAGGTGGAAGAAATGTGAGAAAAAAAAAGAAAGCAACAAACGAATTATTGGGTGTTTAAGAATGAACCAAACATAAGAAAATTGTGGGACCTACCCAAAGAGAAAAAGATGAAAAGCAAAGAAAGTAGTTTTAAAAAAGTAAAGAACAATGAGAATTTAAAAAAAAGGAACATAATTCAAATGATTTTGAAGGGAAAAAAAGCTGTTCGGAAGTGGGGGAAAGAGAAAAAAAAAATTTTTAAAGGATTGCAATGAAAGACATTCAGAAAGTCATGGGGGGGGATGATCTGGATGAAAAAAGGTATTAAAAAGCGGGCCGGGGAAAATATTTTGGGGGGCAATTTTAATTGTAAAGGCAAAAAAAGCAGAAAAGGCAGAAAAAATGGGAAATCTTATGATGATTTAAAAAAATAAATTTAGACTGAGAAAATTAAAAGCTAGAAATGTTAAAGAATGGCAAGGTGTATATGGGAAACCAAGTGAAAAAGCCCCAAGTGTGGGGACATGGTACTAAATTGCCAGATTGTGTGAACTGTTCAATGTGTTTTGCTGGGAATTTTTAATGTTTTTTAATGAGTGAAAAAATGCTTTCATTTTCCTTTAAATATTTCCAAAAACCAAAGGCAAAAAAAAAGGGGAAAGTAAGGAATTATAGGAAAATTGGAAAATTTTTTGATTTTTAAAAAAAATTTTTAGGAGAGCTCTAATTTTAGAGGGGTGCACAAAAAAAATGGGGACCCCGGATTTGGTTGTACAATGTAATTTTCAAAAGGAAAAAATTTTGCATTTCAACAAATGATTTAAGGAAAAAAGCATGGCAGTAAAAATAAAATTTTTTTTTGCATTCTTTGATCTGGAGAAATCAAGGGCCTAAAAATCGGATGAATAGGATTATGTTAAAGGGAATGCCCGAGAAGTATGTTGGGATGGATGGTTAGTAAAAATGCAATTAAAGGGAAATGTATATTTGGGGGAGTGGTTAAAGGGGGGATGGAGCCTTTTTAGCGAAATGGTTTACATTGAACAAAGGGGGTTTTTTCTGGGCAAGGGTTTTGTTTTGTCCTCCACAAATTTTTCAAATTTTATTCCCCGTACAAGTGTAAAGAGGGTTTCTTTTGAGGGTGGCGGTTTTGGGGTAAAAATTAAAACCGAGGGAATTTTGAAACGTGGGGTTTTATTTCAGATGATGCCGTATTAATGGGTAAGAATTAAAATAACTTTCCCGAATGCATTTAAAAGCATTTGAATGTGGGTGACCCGGTTTAAAAATTAGATCTTTATATAAAATCTTAAAAAACTAAGGGGGGAAATAGCCCCAGTTTTTGAAAAGAGGACGGATTAGGAGTGATTTTTTAGTTATGTGGTGAACTGTTAGAACAAAAATGAAAAGATTTTGTGTGTATCTGGGGAGAATGTTCTGTAAAAAATTTAAGGATAGATGGTAAATTGCAGATGGATGAAAAAAATCTCTGAAAGTAGTTGGAAGTATGTAAACTTTAAAGCAAAAGAAATTAAAGTAGGGCCAGTATCAAAAAATTTAAAAAAATGTATCGACACTAAAAATTTTTTTTAAATGGATTTGCAGCATGGTTTGTCAGGAGAACTAATAGCAAAAAATGAATGTGGTTGGAATAAAAAAATCAAGAAATGTATGGGGGAAAAACTTGAATGGACAGTCAGTAATGAAATGGGTGCCGAAGTATTGAGGTTTAAAAAGGGGAAACCAAAAAAGCCAACATTAAAGAAAAATGTCCTACGATAGTTTTTTTTAAGCTAAAAGGCCCATACACAGTTTTTCTTTTTCCCAAAACCCCATAAAAGGGAACCGGCGTGATTTAAAGTATGTATGTAAAAA
The DNA here is from genome assembly GCA_039000515.1 of Timema cristinae. Lineage (NCBI taxonomy): Eukaryota > Metazoa > Arthropoda > Insecta > Phasmatodea > Timematidae > Timema > Timema cristinae. The sequence continues at coordinate 30,800 of JBCFYV010004910.1, forward strand.
CTGAGGGCCAAAATTTGCAATTTTGGCCTAAGTTTTTTTATCATAAAAAAATTCAATAATAAAAAACCTTAACTCGCCCCCTTCCTTAAATCTCACCCTTTAAACCCCCCACTTGATGGGGAAAAAAAAATCGGGTTTAGGCCCCATAAAAAATTTTTATAAAGGGGGGGGGGAAACTGGGAAAAAATTTAAAAATTGGTCGGGATTTTAATCATATTTGTAGTTTTAAGCCAGTTATAAATATGCCCCAAATTTAAATGTGAAAGAGCTTTGTGGGGAGGAACAAATGGGGGAAACATCCCCCCGCTTGCTAGCCATGGCTTTTACTAGGGGAGTTGGGTGTTTTTACACGATAAATTAAAGATAATTGTATAAAAATAGCTTATGGGCAAATTACACTGCAAATTAGTTACTTAAACTTTTTTATCTCTTCTGCAGCACCACTTTGTTATTCTAGCGTAAAAAATTAGTTTTAATAGTAAAAAAAGAACATGTTAAATCCATGTTAAAGTATGATAGTGTCAAGGGTTTTAACCTCACTTCTCAACAGTTAGGTTAAGTACAAACAGGGTTTTGCTATTTACAACCATACAAAAGCTGCTAGTTGTGTTGGTGTTGTACGCAGAATTTAAAACAATCTTTCTAAATAAAAGTTTAGATCATGCCATCCCAGAAGAAAAGTGTGTTAAACTTAAGAGGTTGAATTTGTGATAGTAAAACCTGCATGTAAGTTTTTAAACCAATCCAGGAACGATTGCTAGATTAGTGTATTATTTTCATTATTTATTTTTAATCGTTTGTAAATTTAAGTGACTAGAAATTACCCAAGCCTTAGTTTAATCAATAATTTGATATATTACTTACACAAAAAATATCTAGCATAACCTTACGACTTTAGAAATGTTAAAACCAGATTACAAACATAATGCGACGCGGTTATTTACCCAAATGTCAAAAGTTTTTGTTTATAAATTTTCTGTGGAAATGCCAAAATCAAAACATTAGAAAATATAACCTAATGTCTTGTTTCTAGCACAAGGTATATTAGGTATGATAATAAATGTATTCAAACTTACAGTAATAGGCAAATAAGTGTTGATTTTCTCTGCCAGTTTCATTTTCTCCCCTTTTCCCCATATATATGAATAACAAAACGATTCATTTTCGAACACAGTCTACAAATAAACCCTGTTATTACACCTTTATCCGTACTACCCATTATCAATGTTCTATTTTAAATCAAAGTATGTCATGAAATGTTAACTTTTAAAAATAATTCACTTAAAATCTATCTGACTTAAAACAGAGAAGTCCATAGATAAGAAATATAAACGTAATACAACCACAAAATATTCCCAGGATTTAATTTTTCGGAGTGTGGACTCATTTGTTAACAAACTGGTCACGTAAATGATACAAAATGCTAGGTAGTAAAACACTTTTGGATTTGAGCTCTATTGTCAGTATTATGCACTGTGTCTGACAGTTAATGGCGCTAGTGAATGCATGATGCTCCAATATTACAAATTGTGAAACTTCGATGAGCACTCATAGATAAAAACTCTATACTAGATGGACATAAACACATCCTTGCAAAGGACCAAAACGTGACTCAAGTTTTTCATCTGCTTTATTGTGAGGGAAAGATTTAACGATTTCTTTCAATGTTCTTGTGCGAAAACAACTTTAAAAATACTTATTTTGTATGTTTGTTCCTCATTTTGATTTGAAAATTTCCTCTATTTTTACATGTGTAGCCTACTTTACTTTATAGTTACTTTATTCTTATATGTTTGTTCCACATTGCCCTTCGTGAGTCTAATAAAATAACAATAATGTTTGGAATATTATTTTTTTATCTTTATCCTTAACTTGCCTATTCCATACCTTAGGACTTGAAAACTTATTACTTTGGACCAAACTTTCCTAAACATTACCTACTCCACATTTTAGGTCTTAGGACTTGCAATCTATATTTTATAAGGTCAAACATGCCTATTATTCTTTTCGGTTGATCCACTTTTAGGTTAAGAATATTTTTCAAATTATTTTTTTCCTTTGACTAAATAACCGACAGCATGGCAGATGGAAATTATTTTATCCTATAGGTAGTAATTTTAAAAATTATGTCCAAGTTTGAACTTCAATATTTGATTTCAGAGTAATTATTGTTGGTTAGGCATCTCTGTGACTGAAAATTATTTCTTTGTACAACTCTTATTTCCTATTTTGACATTAATTATCTTGAAATTATTATAATATAATAATGTTTAAACTTGTGTGGAACAACAATAGCTTTCATATTTGTGTTACAAGTTTCTACCTTGAAAGAATATTCACTCCTTATTGTCTCTGACTACCAATACGGAAACGCCTTATACCGGAGACACTAGGTTCACTTTGGTTGAAATTTATTACCTTTAGTTTGTCCTCAGCTTTTTCTATTGCGGTGTGAGACATCTTTTCATCGGGACTACTGGATATTTGGTGGAGCTGAGTAGGCTTGGCAGGATCTTTCAGGATCACTAGATGGATGAGTTACTTGCTCTTTCAGGTCTTAGATAGCTTATTGAAGTTTTGGTATTGTGTTGATGTGAGTTCCTTCTAATGTAAAAATTCTGGCTTGAGCAATTACATTTTTGTTAGGGCTTATTTCCGTCTGGAAAAGTGTTTTTGTAGTTTTTGCGTTAGCCAAAAAAATGGTAATCAGTTGCGGCATATTTACTAGGTAGTTTTTAAAAATTAATATTTATTTCATTATTTCACCTACAGAAGACAATGGTCCTACGTGGGTTTTTTTTCTGGTTATCTTGGTATCTACTGTTTCACCAGTAAGATTGTTTTCTGAATGCTCTGATTGGATATTTCGATTCCGATTCCCTCTCCATATTACATATTTGTTTCTGATGTATGTTCCTCATAAACCCTATTTTCGAACCAATATCATTGACGTTAGAAGGGGTTTTAAATTTAACAATTTTTTTAAAAAGAACCTTTCATTTGGTCAGCCCGTATTCATTTTCAAGGCCGTAGTCAGGGGGGTTTTGGGAGTTCGAACCCCCCGCGAAATTTTATGAACAAAATATATATGGTTTACTTATGGTTCAAACAATATCAAAATTAAGATACAAATACAAATTAGGGGGCTGTGTTATCATAAAAAGCACTTCAGAGAGCTTCTAGAGGTGTTAAATATTTAGAAATTTTCCTAGCCTTTGGCATTTGGAGGTTATTTTACCATAAAAAAAACACTTCACAGAGCTTCAAAAATGGTTTAATTTTTATAATTTTCTGAACCTTCGACAGCTAGGGGTATTCTAACATGAAAAATAAAATCACTTCAGAAAGATTCTAGAACTGTTTATCATTTAGAATTTTATCTAGCTTACAACAATTGGGGGATGTGCCCGCCAACCCTCCTCCCCTCCCCCCTGCCGAAACTATTGTCTGGCTATGGCCTTGGTCATTTTTTGGTTATTTTGGCTGCTTGTACAGTTTTTTTGGTTAGATTTTGAGCTTTCGAACATGGCCATGGACAAAGATTTGAAGCAAAGTTAATAAATAGGACTGGACAAAATTAACCCTGGCCCATGTTTAAGTTGAAGATTAAGCTTTTGCTTGAAAAAAAAACTTTGTTAATATCCTTTTACATATACAATCTAGGATACAAATTTATCAGAGAATTATAATGTAAGACTTTGTAGTACAAGTAAGATTGTAGAAAATAAAAAAGTTTTTTATATTG
>JBCFYV010004911.1:0-19026 GCA_039000515.1 Timema cristinae
ATAAATGAGCACCGTTATATTCAATCATATACGTTAGAGTTTATTTTATGCCCATGTTAAACAGCCTCTTTGAACATGTGTTTTTTAATAGCATAGGCAAAAAAAAAGCATTAAACCCCACTTTAATTTATAGCCTGTTCAACTTCCTGCGTGCTTTTTATTCATCTCAAGGTATTTATGGTCACTGTTCTTGACATAAGTTAGAAAATCACTTTAGATTGCAGTTATCGATAACTGCCCACCAATCATATTAAACCTATGTAATATTGCCATATTTTATCAATGTTTAATCTTTATTAATTATATGAAGCTATTCCGCATAACATAGATATCTAGTTAAAGTAGCCATCGTACATGTTTTAATTATTTGTTTAATTGGTATACCAAAACGGTTTAGCTTAAATTTGTAAATATCTATTCAAAAATCTTAATGTTTGCTAACAACAGAAAAATTGTTCTTACAAGAAAGTGTTTTGAATAATTGTGTAGCACAATATATAAAATTAAATATTAAGTTTCAAATATAAAGTAAATCATAAATTTTAAGAAGATTGAATACTCCTAAAGAACATGTACAGGTGTGGCGAAAACAATTAGACTTTTTTTTAACACTGCCTCTTAGTACCCTTTCGGGCTATGCACCGATTAGACTATTAGAAACTAAAAAATTAACATTGTATTGAAAAATAAAAATTCACTAGCTAAATAAAAACCAACTACATATTACCCTTTTTCACTTTTTAAAGATAGTGTCACTCAAGTGATCTCCACCAGACGTCAGACAAACCTCAGCAAGTTGTCCATCACTTTACTCAACATAGATCGTATAGTTGTTTCCGCCCCACTCTGTATAGGTTATAGAACTGTCTTTTTGATGGAGGGTAGAATGTAAAAAGAGGATGGGGGATCCATGTCCCAAAATCCTACATCTAGCAACATTGTGTAAATCCTTAGATTGCGGCTCTTAAATGAAAACCCGCCTCGATGATTGCATGGTCTGAGGCAGTGGTTCCCAATCCCTGGGTCAAGACCCTAATAGGGGTGGTAAGGAGGTTACTGAGGGCCACGGGAAGGTCTCGAATTTTATGAAGAATTACTGCAATACTGAAAATAGCAAACTTGTTGAAACAATGTTTTGGGGCATTAGTATACTCAGAATTTTGTACCCAGCTCAAGGACAAACCCATTCTGCCTCGAAAATTGAAAGGCTCCTTTCTCTCTTCTGACAATATAGCCAACCTCTGCGAACAAGGATTTTCAGTTCTTGTAACGATAAAGATTCTCAGAATGATTCACTTTGTACTCTGTTCATCATTATATCACTCAAACTTGAAGAACTTACCTACAAAACCAAGCATAATCATGATTGTCATTGAAACACTCGGTTTTTTCCCTAATTGAATTTTTCACGGAAACATATTGTGTAATTTTATATTATCAAGACTAAAAAGTTACTGACATTGATCCAATTTAGTTGATAACATTTATCGATACAAAATAAATATTCAAAAGAACTTTCCCAAAGACTCAAACAGCACAGTAGGAGTCACTGGAATGATACTTTTTTGTCACTTATCGAATATTGAAACAAAGTCACATTTTCATTAAAAATAAATTTTAATTGACACTTACACTTTATTGTGCTTTATGTTATGTTTGATAATAAATGTATTGAAATATTCGATTTTTTATTTAAATTAACTCAATTACATTAATTTAATAAACACTAATATGAATATAATAGGCAATTGAAATTACATGTATTGATTCTTTTGGTTGCCAGGCCGGGAGAATATTATATTTAGGGTCACGATCAAAAAATGTTTGGAACCACTGATCTAAGGCGTCATTCTCGCAATTTACTGAAATGTTGATAATGGGGAGATGGGGCTCAAATCCTGGTAAAGTGTACTGAGAGTGGACTTTACTAAATTGTTTTCCTCTCTCCATCTACGCAAATTTGTCCATGTAATATAATTTGTGACGTCACAGTCACGAAACTAGCCAGGTGCAACCGACACACGATTCCTTGGGTGACAATGATTCAGTGGTTCAGATGACTGGTTACGTATCATGAGCAAAAATTACAATAATTAATAATTAATATTATAATGATTAATTTCCGTCTCAACAACATCATGTTTTTAATTTAATTGCTTTAAAAGATATAATATATTTATCATTTATCACTCTCCATTGTTAAATATATTATCCCCTCACTTCTTAAGTACTACAATTTGGATTAATAATGTTTAGTTATTGAAAAATAATACTAGAATAGGGATTTGAACCCTGGTCGTCGAAATTTACAAACCAGCCACTGCTCTACCAACTGAGCCATCCAAATATCCAATTATATCGGTGGATCATTCAACTATATAAAAATATGTACCGGTGATTACATGGTCTCGTGTTGTACTGGATTGCTGGTGACAGGGAGATTGGGGTTTCAATACCGGAAGGGTATAGAAATATTTTCCCACCTCCCCTCCATCAAATGCAGATACATTTTCTCTCAATTTCTACCAAACAAAATAAATATAACCATCAAGCGTTATGCTTCTATATATTTTCTTATATCCATACATTCACTGGTTCTAAAATGTCGTTTAGACTCAGAAAATATATAAACGATCGTGTCGAACCATTTATTATATTAGTATGCAAGTCCGCTCTGAGTTATTAACTTAATTTTTAGGACCACGTTTGGATTATAAACATATTAAATAATCACTTTAATGTGGTGCTAGGGATAAAGAAAATTGAATTTAAAGGAAGTGTATACGCATTTGTGTGGAAGGAGATTAAGAAACCAATTAGGAAAAACCACCCTCAGTTCACCTGACAAGGATTCGAACCTCGATCTCACCAGTCTTCAACAGTACAGGTTAGGGTTAGTGACGCCGTAGATCATGTATCCACCGAGGTAAGTTATGTTGGTTCTTGATAGTTTTGATACCACAAGTAAGGATTATATATACGATTGTATTTTCGTGCTATTATTTTGAATAAGTATGTTATGTGTAAATTATGTTACCCCTCCCTGCATTTTGGCAGGATTGTTACTCCCCATCTTGTCATCACACCCCTTTCCTAGTGATCAATTGTGACCCAGTAGCTCTGACTGGAGAAAGTAGAACCCCATAGCACCGGGGACTAATTACCCTCTCAAAAATAAGGGTTGAATTGTAATCATAACAAAGATGAGGGCCCAATCTTCGTGAGTTAGACCACTTACAATAACCTTAATTCAACATCTTACAACCCATGCGCTTGCACTTTGGCTCATCAATTATTTTCCAAACAACAATTTAGTAACACAAAATTAAATTACTACTACACCAATTACAAACTAACTAAACCAAGAATATAGAGCACCAAAGGCTAAGCTTATAGTCACTATCCGTTTGGGCATATATATATATATATATAATATACACTCATACTCACATATTATATTATACTTATATAATTAAATATGCAATAATTGTAGTAGGGTTAATAAGGCAAGCATTCTAGGAAATGTACCCTAATTTGCATGGTGAAAGAGTGGAAAGCAATTCAAGGAAAAAACACCCCCAATACACCCGATCAGGATTCGAAGCCCAATCTTCCCGTCATAGGGAGTCTAGTTTATTTTGAGAATGACACCTCAGAGAATTTGACCATCAAAGCAGAAGAACCTTATCTGAAAGCTAGTAAAGCTACTAGATCTACTTTATTATACTCATACGTTAAGTCATGTGATTTTAAGCTGTTACTTTTGATAGATCTTATTTAACCACACTCATAAAAGATCGCTAGTAAAAAGTATCATTGTTGACAACATAAAAAGATGCTTGTAATTTATAAAAGTTTTTACATCAAAATTCTAGTATACACACTCCATCCTCGTCACAAAAAATAGAATGTTTAAACAATAAGTTTATTGTGTTTCTTTTAAGACATGCCGAAATTAGCTATCTGCGAAATACCTTGAATACCTTAGATGTGTCTTATTAAAATTAAAACATGAACTGCTTGAAAATGACCTGAGATCATACCAATTATCAAAATAAATTAATCCACCCTTATCACGAACAACCTAGTGTGGTGGCACATTAGGATCTTAATTAAAATGAAGGTTATTGAGCACACTGTTTGGAGTACGAACACATGAAAATAGAACTAAACTCTCAAGTGGGCTGAAAATGGATATTACTATTTCTTATTATTTTTTAAATATTGATTCAATTTGTATTTATTTCCTATATTGTAGCTTATATCTTTGTGAATGTATTAATGTTAACTGTTTATAAAGAACCTTCCCTTCAAAATTAAAAAAATACTAATAATGTTGTAATGTACTGAAATTAGTCGATGATATTAGTGATCTTCAAAATAGCTTATAGGTCTCAGATGTATGTGTAAAAAAGATCAAGATCACCTCAAATTAAAAAGGATCAACAACTTTCAGAAATAGCTATATATTTAAAATAAATTTAATCTTTCAATCTAATCAACTTATAAATAAAAATTTAAACTCACATGATCCAATATTTTTAGTAGAATAATAGTCAGGAAAATATATTTCGTGTACAAAATTTTCCATTTTAATATATTTTAAAAATTGTTCTACTGGTAAAATTAAACTGGTCATATAACTTATTGTATTTAACCACTTGTACAAAAACTTATCCAGTAATTGTTATGGTTTGACCGTTTTATGTTGCTTAAAATTATATCTTAATGCAACAAAGTATTTATTATAATTACACAACTTTAGAACACGTCTTATCAAACATTAATTATTTGTACTCATTATATCTCTAAATAGTAGAGACTGCGCGATTACATTAGATTCAGTAACCTAGCCTGATCAACTTTCAAAGGTATAGCAACAAAATTCACCACGATCCTAATTTGGCCTAAAACGTCAAGACGTCAATGACATGGAACAAAGGAAGGAACATGTCCATCTCTTGTTTAGAAATTACCAGTATGGTAGGAATATTCGGAAAAATGGTTAAACAAAAGAGTATTTGGTCAGAAAAGGGTTGAAGCTACTGGGGATTGGAGTGGGATACATGATGATGATTTACATACTTTGTACTTGTCACCAGACATTATTACAATTGTCAAATCTCGAAGATTATGGTGGGCAAGGTATGATTGGCAAATCTAATGGGAAGACAGACCTAGACGCAGATGGTAGGATAACATAATAATTAGGGTGTAATAAGTTCGACTGGATAAAACAAGATCAAAATAGGGAATGAGGTGGACTTGATATAACTAGTTCAAGATAGGGATAGGGCTATGAATCTGCGTCCCTTTTTCCCAATTCGTTTACCAGTTCGATATACATATAGCTCGCCCATCCTCTCTAATTGCAACGTACTCATAAGTTTCATAGATAAATTAGTATAAATCGTCATCTTCGTGGAGGAGTTATCAGAATCAGAAAACTGGATGCTAGTTCCAAAGCCAATGGCTTTAACTTTCAAATGGAAAAGTTTGGCATTTTCTTCCATCTTTCTTTGCTTTGAAAAGTTTTCGGCCACATGGCGATGGTCAACAGTGCCCTTCAAGGAAAATCACTTTAATTTCAGCTGGCCTCAGAAATGAATGCTACATTGTTTGAGCTCCCAAGAAAATTCTAGACGCAGTATGAAACTTTCTGAGACGATACAAACTCAAAATCAGAAAATCTAAAAGTTGCTCAACAGAAGCTGCCAAGAAGAAGGAAAATTCATTACCAATTAAATTATGCAAGCAACAGAGACGTTCTTACCTTTACTACCCCGAAGTAATTCTACCATCAGTGATCAATTAAGTCGTTGATATGATCGTAGAGTGAATCAGAAACCGATTCATGTCCAAGATTACTTACTTCATAGTAAACGACGAACACTTTCTCACCGGCATACGAAATGAGTTTCATGAGTTCGGTGAACATTTTAAGGATGATATTGATGGAGAAATAATAATGGTTCTAAACAGATATATGTTTATCGATATCTTGAAAACAAGGAACGAAAGGGTTGTCAGCGTGGCACTGGAGTTTACTTTCTCCAGAGAAACATCAAATGAAGGACATGAGTCCAGAGCTGGTTAATTTCGTCAGATTCCTCCCTACGATTTCTGTGTAAATTTCCACAGCAGAGTGGTCATTTTCAAGACTGAGAAGATTGAAAACCTCCCTGAGATCCATCATTGTCCAGAAACGCCTGGACCATCTTGCTAATCTAAATGTTCACTGAGAAGAGACTAACTCCTTAAGCATGGACTCTACAGCTAATGGATGTCAACTTTTGCTTTAAAGACCTGAGTTAATCATGTAGACTATGTACTGTCACATTTACCAAATATTTGAACTAAATACACACATGTTTATTATTTATTTACTGACTCTTTTTTAAAAACTTTGCTTCCAGTCTCAGTATTTTTTAAATCTGATTATTAAGGGCACCAATCATCAAACTCGATTAACGATAACAGCTGATTAAATTTTAATTAAGTTTTACATACTTAATAAACGTACGTAGTCAAAATCAAAGGCATTTGAGAACACACTCGGCTCATTTATGATAAATTATGCATTAGAACTAACAAATGTTAATGAATAATAAGGGGAGTTAGAAAAGGTCTTACTTGGAGACCCCATTAAGTTAAGTCGGGATTTACTTGCTCCCCTCTCCCTTAAAAAAAAAAAAAGCCGGCACGTTTGACCCCATAATCAATTTCCGGGTAAGGTCCTGAACCAAACTATATGCTTAAAATCTTTGTTTCAATCTACGAATAGATATGTAATTGTTAAATAAAGTAGTGAAATTTGTCGAGAAGCAATGACATGCATGTAAGAATATAAATTACTTGTGTGAGGTCTTAATCAATCAAACAAACCCAGCTGTTTGATCAACATTGAAATAAGCTCATTTAACTAACACTTAGCCTAATATTTGAACAGTCTAATATTTATTGAATAATTTATGTGAATAAAATATCAAATAAAATCTATCTTTGTCAACTTCACAATATGAGTAAATACATGCACTTTAGTTGCATTCAAACAAAACTAGTACAAGTATAGTTGGATTCTGGTAAAGAGAGGAGTAGGCTATATCTGATATATACAACTAGAATTACTTTTCTAAATCCATGCGTTATGTAGTTTGAAGCCAATCTTGATATAAAACATCAATTTAATGCAATAATACTAACAATATATTGAAATATTATGAATGATGACCATGGAAAAATAGATATTTTGTTATATTTTCTATACGTTTCTCCCTACAAGAATAGTTATCGTTAAACAGAAGTGTCCTAGGAGATGCCCGAACTTTAAATAGCCTACATCCCTTTTTGAACCTGCAGTAAGTGCTGATACTATTTTATTTCAACCTTTATTTTGATTTGTTGGACACCCTTCAGTTTCTATGCTTATTATTCCTGGATTTATTATAATCTCTCATATCATTTGGCGTGAAAGTGGTAAAAATTAAGCTTTTGGAAATTTAGGAATAATGTTCACAATATGAGAGATTGGGGTTAGAGACCTAATGGGATCATAGTAGTTTTAATATTTACATAATACGACAAACGGTGATAGTGAGAGATTATAATCGTTTATGAATTGACTATAAAAACGCACGATTCCTTCCCAATACTAAGCGCGTGTGAATAATGGCATCTATTTTAATAAAACTAATCAAAATGTAAAAATATACCAGGCAAACTTTTTCGTACCAATGTTTCAGGTAAAACACCCATAATTATTATAGAAGTGAGCTAATTTTAAATATGTACCAAACTAGGATGAAAATATGTTAAGATAGCTAAGATATTATCAATAAGATATGTTAAGATAGCTAAGATATTGCCGATAAGATGATCTGCTTAGGTTATATATTTATACATTTGTTATAGTACACGAGTTTGGCGTTTACCTGGAATAAATACATAACTATTTTATGGAGCCTAGACATAATAGACATGGTCTTAAAGTTTAAACTTTCCACTTTTAAAAATCAAAGTATTTATGTGTTTTGGCTTATCACTAAGCAATAAAGGACCGGGAAACACAAGGTAACTCATAAAAGAACGTAAAATTTGTGAATTGAATGATGTAATTAAATAGGGGATCACAACACACTTTGTATGGCCATTTGTATTTTCCTCCTGCCCTGTTTGTTCTACTGCCGGATAGCTCCAACCAGCCCACTTGGTTTCTGGCGTTTATAAAGTTCTGCTCAACTGTTAAAGCACCTTTAATTATTTTTAAATAAGCAATAAACCTACTATATTATAGCATAGTACTTTAGCATTTTAAGAAATAAACATTAATATGGACACCATTCTATTATTTTTGGGGGCATATAAGTTATGAGCTATGTTCTACTAAAACCTCTATACATAAATGAATGTTTATATAAGTTACCAAAGCCTTTAAAAAAACTTTTTGATTACTTACTTTAATATAGAACTTACTCTATGGCATAAGAAACTCAAATTCATTTCCGCACTTACAAAATTACGCCACCTATCCTTATATTGAGCTGGTTCTATCCAGTCCACCTCATTACACCCTATGTATACCTATCTTGAACTAGTTCTATCCAGCCTCCCTCATTACAACCTATCCTTATCTTGAACTAGTTATATCCAGCCCCCTCATTACAACCTATCCTTATCTTGAGATAGCACTATCCAGTCCACCTCATTACACCCTATCCTTATCTTGAACTAGTTATATCCAGCCCCCTCATTACAACCTATCCTTATCTTGAGATAGCACTATCCAGTCCACCTCATTACAGCCTATCTTTCTAAAGCCCATTCTAATAGTATCCTCCCATCCGCGTCTAGGTATTTCCAATGGTATCTTCCCATTGGGTTTACCAGTCAGTACCCTGAACAATTTTATATAATTTCCCATTCACGCTGCAAGTCCTGCCCACTGTAATATACGAGACTTGATTATCCTAACAATGTATTGTGATGAGTACAGTAGGCTATGTAACTAATCATTATGTAACCTCTTCCACTCCCCAGTAGCATCATCCCCTTATACTCATAAGCATCTTTTTTTTGAACACTCTAAACTTGTCTTCGTTATATAAGGTAAGAAACCACGTTTCATACCTATAGATAAGAACCGGTAACTTTATTTTTGTATTTTCTGAGTTTTACATTCCAGGATTGCAGGCGAGATGTCAACAACTTAATAACCGAGTTGTAGCATTCATTACCCTACTTTTACTAATTAACACTCTCATCATTCACTTAAAAAGACCAGATATATAATATTAAAAGAAAAATTTGAAAAAAAGAAAAAATCCATCCTTTCAGACTCTACATAAATATAAAAACCAACATATCCATGCATGTGCGAGTATTCATATACAAAAATAGCTTTAGTAAAAATAAATATTTCGGTATCAGGATGGAAATTGTAGAGATCTTAATAAAATCTTGTTTCAGAAGAAAAAAAGCAATCTACAAACATTATGTCTGTATAGTATTAATTCTCCTACCGAAATAAAATCAAAGAGTCGTATTTTTCAGCTCATAATATCGAATTCATGCCCTTCTCACACGACCATTACAACTGACATAACATGACATAGACTACGCAAATCATAAAAAAAAAAACACGAGGTTGTGATTGAAGATATATCATAAATTTTAAAATCAGGTAGAGGATTGATTCGTATACAATTTTTTCCAAACACAATTTTAGAGCCCTGTTAAAGTTGTTATATTACACGATTCATTTAACGATGACAATAAGGATTTTGACTTATTATTTTGTTTCTTTCTTTCCAAAGGTAGGTAAGAATGATGACTTGTTAATTTTTCGTTAAATGAAAGTTTTATTTTGTTTGGGGTACATTTTGTTACGTAAGAAATCATACGTGACAAGTGTCTAAATGATAACCTACTGACCCGCGATATCAAAGAGAGTTAGTCGAGAATTTATATTCTTACCGTATGTCGCCTGCTGCTCAGACGGAACTGACAACTAAAATACGATCTGGCACCAAACATTTACTTTGCCAGCCTCACCAGATATTTGCCTGGAAACGAAGTTTGAAGAATAAGAGAATGGGACATATTTTGTCTATTAAAAAACACACATATATATATATATATATATATATATTTTGTTGAGTGAAAATGTCAACTGTTCCTCGTGAAAGGTCGTCAATCAATACATTATGATGTTTATGTTCTGAGCGGGTTACTCAATCGGATTTGTGGGAACTAAACAAACACTATACAGTATTAGACTACAATTAAATTACAATTTAAAAAGTTGTGTGATAAAATCGTACGTATTATTTTCTCATATAATTCATTATAATTTCAAACACAATGTTCAAAACTTGGTTTTCAATAAATTACTAACTAATAGTTTATTTTTCTCCGAAAAACAGCCATACAGTGTTTTTTTTATCAGGTAAAACAATACACAGATACAAAAATGTTAAACCCACTTCTAAACAATTTCAAGTTTTCAAATATAAGTCTTTTGTAAAGTACCCTTCAATTTTTTTCTCCATGAAAACAAATAGGGTATATGTGTAAAATACTCTCAAAATATCCTTTCGAAAAAGAATCACTATTGCTATTTTATAAATATTTTGAATTTTCAAAAACTAATCTTTAGAAAAGTAAGCTTAATTTTTGATCAATAATTAACATCACAATATCGCTTTGACGTATGACCATAAACATCTAAATATCAAGTTTGAATGAAATACATCAAATTATTTTGATTTTAGCTCCAACAGACGGACATATATAGAGAAAGAGAGAATAATAATATCAATTTATTTTAGTTCGGGCACATAAAACCTGAGCTGAAATTCTAAATGTCTCCAGTAATCCCATATACCGCAATCTTGATGCCTTGGACTGCCCGACCATTGGTGCGGATAGTAACATGCATATACCCGCAGCGGTTGTCGAGCAGTCCCGACCACTGGTGCGGATAGTAACATGCATATACCCGCAGCGGTTGTCGAGCAGTCCCGACCACTGGTGCGGATAGTAACATGCATATACCCACAGCGGTTGTCGAGCAGTCCCGACCACTGGTGCGGATAGTAACATGCATATACCCGCAGCGGTTGTCGAGCAGTCCCGACCACTGGTGCGGATAGTAACATGCATATACCCGCAGCGGTTGTCGAGCAGTCTAACGCTTTAAATTTGCAATGCATTTGCTTAAAGTTGACGGAGAGGTCGGTGCTTAGAAGTGGTTTTCACTGTAGGATTCCCTTTCTTTAAACATGTTAATTGGGAAGCATTTTGTAAACGCTACCCTCATCATTCCTACACCTTAGATTAAGTAATTTGTAGCCCCTGTGCTCTACGAAAAAGAAAACACATATCAACTCTTAAACAAAAAGATTTTCCTAAATATCCACAAGGAATATATTTTTAGCCGGAAGACATATTATTTCAAAATTGATAAAGACCAATAATAATCAAATTTATTTGAAATGGGGTCCACTGTAAGATTTTGAGTGTGTGTGTTTCATTTTTAACTGTTAACATTATGTCCGTACATAGTTGATTTTAAGCATACACCGTCATTATTCACAAATAATATAAGCATTTAATTTTTTCAGACGAAAAATGTGTATCTTGAAATTTTCATTGCCTTAACTTTTTTTTATTAGGTGACCTGGCGGTCTAGGGGTAAGGTGTCGGACTTCTGTGCTGGGGTCCGGGGTTCAATCCTCTGTCCCAGCACAGATTTATCTGATTACCAAACCCTTCCTTCACCTCTGACAAGACATCTTGTGAATGTGGGGAATGCAAGACCTCCACCGTGGTTTGGATTCCACGTTAAACTGTAGGCCCTCCATTTCATCTCACAATCACCCTACCATTACACATTAGCGTATGTGCGTATAACCCGAACGGGTAGTAAGACGCGGTGCTAATAATAATAATAATAACTTTTTATTGTAACATTTGATTTTTTTTTTTTTTATCTTTTAACAATTTAGTTTTAATGTGAATACCGCAATGTATTTTTTCAACCAAACAAATTGCCTTGACCATCAAGGTTTTTATGGCAAGTAAATCTATTTTATTTCTGTTAGTAGAGACCAGTT
Source organism: Timema cristinae (assembly GCA_039000515.1). NCBI lineage: Eukaryota > Metazoa > Arthropoda > Insecta > Phasmatodea > Timematidae > Timema > Timema cristinae. The sequence goes on from JBCFYV010004911.1 coordinate 12,114, forward strand.
GCTCAGTTTTATAACCTTTCCACTATCTATATAGCTTGTCTGTCGACATTGCCAGTATTTTGTGGACCATTCTCCAGGATCTTGCGAATAGAGAAATAAACTGGTAATATTGGAAGGACGACTTCTTAATATCAGTTTCTAATGGCTCATCTACAATCAGTCACACCCACTTGTCAAACTCGTAGTACTGTCTGTCTACAATAACACAAGATAGCGTCGTCGTAGGTCGGAATTGTCAGAATAAACTTGTCTGAAACATATGAACACTATCCATCTCTTATATTCTTACTAACCATTTAGGAAATAAAAACATATTATTTGCTGTTAATATTAATAACATGGTGTTATTTATAGGTATTGATAATATAAATCAAAAGTTACAACTGTAGATCTTATGGATTCACAAATAAATACGTGAAAGTATATCTAATAGCTTTTATATCAGTCAGATATGTACTGTATAGTACTAGAAATTGGGTAATACTTCGTTGACTTGCCTTCAGCCAATCAAAAACAAACATATTTGCACTACTGTATTAAAATAAAATAAATTGTTATTTTACCTAGGATAACAGTTGCTGAGAATATAAGCCTATAGCAAAAGATATTGCATATTAAATTCTTTAATTAAACAGAACAAATATTTAACCACGTGTATATTAATTTTATTCTTATTTGTGAACAATATGACTTTGATGATGCAGTTATATTGGTTAAAGTTACGTTTCCTAACATTTAATTGTTGACTGTCCTTGTTTAGGTAAAAACCAATTATAACGCACCTTGCGAGTGCGCTTAAAGAGTGCGCGTTCGTCAAACGGGTGCGACCGATTGTAAAGGAGCCGTAATTACATAAATTAATATTTTTCATAACCGCTGAGCAATGTTTGGATGTTTGTTTTCATTTACATAGCTCGAGTGGTCGCACGTGCTAAAATCGCTGGCTTACTATGTTTGAGGTAACGTATTACAAAGGTTACAGGAGTGCGCTGACAATTCATAACAATGATTGAACTAGTTGGCCAGAAAAGGGGCCATAGTGTGGTGTAAAATACTTTTACTTTTTGGCAACAGGGCTGTCACAACTCCATCTATTCCCCGGGTGGTTACTCTGTCCGACGCCGTACCGTATCAGACGACATCTTCGGTTCATCAGTAGTACTTGTACTAAGAGGGCATCTGTTGAACCCAGGGTCCTGATATTGAGTTATGTAGAGGTCACGCGCGGTAACAGTCAACTTCATCGGTCTAGGTATTCACAAGTTAAGCCAGTTCTTCCACCAGCGCGGGCGTCCAGTCTCTTTATTTCTTTATCTTTCGACTAACATCACATTTCTTACTATCTTTTAGTAACCAAAATTCATAACCCTACGAATTATTTCAAACCCACACAATTACCTTGCCTGCAACCTAACCTCTCCCGCAACTTATCCTGATAGATCAAGCACACAGGGGGTAAGTCACGAAATACTCAATAAATTGTTAAAAACTACTTTTGAAGTTTAAACTTTAAAGGTTACTAAAAGTATGTACCGTAATGTCCACCTGGCAAGTTCGTTTGGGCTTTTTGACAAGTGAAGTAAATTGATAGCACTTTAAAAACGAATATTTTGTGAGACGGGGGAATATTGAATAGTTGGGAATACCTTTTAACTCTTATGAAAGGAAAAGTTAGCATGAACTGGTTATTTGCAAGGAAGGAGAGGGAAAAAGCGTTTAGGAAAAACAACCTTCAGTACACTCAAGAATGAATCGAACCCTGACCTCCCTATTACTGGAATACTAATCCAGACGATACTGACGTCTTTGTCCACATGCCAACTTGTGTGGGCTTTAATTAGTGAAAGTACACAATCACAATCCGTACTTAGGACATAATACCAATTTAACAATTAAGTGTATAAATTGGTCCAATGACATGATTACTATAATCTTGACCCAATGGTCCAGTGTTCATCATAACTTAGTCTCACGACCGATTAGCCGGGATATTAAATACAAGACCACGCACGCTTGAACCATAAAACTATTCAAAATGCTATTTTATACATTCTTCACTTGACAACAACGAAAATTCTATCAATAAAATTGTTCTTTTTTCATTTTAAATTAAATATTTCTCAATTTGATGTAGCATATTTTTGTTTAGTATTGTTCATAATCCCCTTGTTGTATAAATGTCTATTTTACAGGTCATTTTTTGTCATTTTAGAATCCAGGCTAATATTTTAATCTTAAGGCATCATGTTAAAAAGTATACTTTTATTTTCTCGCTATCTTACAGTTATAGAAAGTATTGTGATCGTCAAAAAAATTTAACTCAAGATGTTTATGAATCTCGACGTTTCATAACCCCCCGAATCCGAAAAAGTGGTTTTGATTTTATGTTTGTTTGTCTGTACCCCCGACTAGAGCCTAATCTATTTTATCGATCGGGCTAAAACTTGGTATCTAGGATTGTCATAGGGTTGCCCGGAGGAATTTTTGGAATTTGATATCTAACCCGAAAATTAAGTATAGTTTACTGAAGGGAAAAACGAGAATAAAATGATTTTAGCAAAATCTGCTCTAACGATTTTGATTAAATTTCATTTCAAAACATTTATAAATAATCTAAATAAAATGGCTACTCTCAATATTTCAGAAAAATGACTTTAAGGACTCCGGTCAGTTGCGTAAATTCTCATTTTTAACATATCTCCAAAACTATTTGAGATACTAAATAACTTATCATTGCAAAATTGTAGTACTATTAAAAATAAAAAACTGTTATATGAAATATATTTTTATAAAACCAACAGTTTCTCAGATATTAGCAAATGTATTAATACAATTTTGTGAGTTTAGTTGTTACGAGATGCTTCTTAAGTTTTAACGCAATAATTCTCTAATGGCTTAAGTAAGAAATATACCCGCCTCGGTGGCGTAGTTGACTAACGCGCTTGTTGTGTTGAGCTCGACTGTTGAGGACGAGGATATCGAGGTTCGAATCTCGGTCGGGTGAACTGGGGGTGGTTTTCCTAAAAGTGTTTTCCACTCTCCCTCCACGCAAATGCAGGTTCACGTCCTCTAATTCAACCTCCCCAATTCCTGATCCATTAGCGTAATTTGTACTTAAAGCATATAACCCGAATGGGTAGTAAGACACGGTGCTAAAATATTATTAAGTAAGAAATGAGTAATTCTCTCAAAAAGTGTATGTTTGCTTTCTTTCAACCTCTTAGGAGAAATGTTTGTACAACAATGATCTATCTCTATCATTTTAGATTCAATATTCAATATTTACCTATTTTATTGGTCAAAATTTATAAATAAGGAATTTATATACCAATGCAATAACCTTAAGATGTGCAACCCCTAATAAGATGTCGAAAATTTTAAACTGGAAGTCGACATTTTAATACAAAGTGTTGATCCATGGGGGACACAATATCAATATTTTTACTTTCTCACCACCTTACAATATTATGATCGTCAAAATAATTGAACTCGAAATTTTGATGGATGTCGACGTCTCATGATCCCCCCGAACCTTAAACGTGGTTTTCGTAATGCCGTCTGTTGTCCATTTGTCTGTCAGTCTGTACCTCGGGCTGGAGCCTAAACTATTTTACCGATTGGGATAAAACTTGGTATATTGGGTTTTAATAGGTTTACGCCGACGAATTTTTGGAATTGGATATCCAACCCTAAAATTAAGAGTAATTTCCTTAAGGGTGGGAAGAGAAAAAATCGATTTTATCAAAATTGGCTTTAACGATTTTGATTAATTATCATTATTATTATTATTATTATTATTATTATTATTATTATTATTATTATTATTAGCACCACGTCTTACTACCCGTTCGGGTTATACGCACTTACGCTAATGTGTAATGGTAGGGTGATTGTGAGATGAAATGAAGGACCTACAGTTTAACGTGGAATCCGAACCACGGTGGAGGCCTGGCATTCCTCACATTCACAAGATATCTTGTCAGATGTGAAGGAAGGGTTTGGAAATCAGATAAATCTGTGCCGGGACCGAGGATTGAACCCCGGTCGCCAGCATAGAAGTCTGACACCTTACCCCTAGACCACCAGGTCACTAATTAGATATCATTTATAATCTTTTATTAATATTACAAACCAATTGGCTACTATAAACATTTCATCAAAATGACTTTAAGGGTTCCGGTCTGTTGTGTAAATTCTAATTTTTAATTGTATCTCCGTAAGTCTTTGCGATATGAAATTACTTATCATTGCATACATGTGGATCTATTTATAATAAACATCTTTTACTTGAAATATATTTTTATAAAACCAAAAGTTTCCAAACTATACACAAATATATTTTTCTTTTAACTTTGCCAACTTTTTAAGGTAAAGTATTACGTCCGTCAAAGAGATCTTGCCCGAGATGTTGATGGATGTGGGCGTTTCATGAGTCCCCCCCCCCCCCCCCCCAACCCTTAAAAGTTGTTTTTGCAACGCCGTCTCTGTGTGTGTTTGTCTAACCCTAAAATTAATAGCAGTTTACTAGAGGATGAAAAGAGAAAAATTCCAATTTTTTTCAAAATCGGCCATAACAATTCTAGCTCTCTTATTTTAGACTCAATAATCAATAATCACCTATTTTACTGGTCAAATTTTATAAAAGAGAAATTTAACAACAATTCAATAACAATAAGTTGTGCATTCCTTAGTAAAATGAGGAAAATTTTAATACGAAATGTTAGTCCTTCGACCCAATATCGATATTTTTTATTGGTCCAAATATACAAATGAAGACGTTAATTTTTTTAAAAATAAAATTATGGAATTTAAAACCATGAATAAAAAATATTTTGCGTATGTCTAACGCAATTTGTTCTCGGGTTTGCTAGTGTATATTATATTAAGAATTTCGAGTAAATATCTCCATTTCTAAACAATATAGCGAGAAAAATCGTGCGGAGTTCCGTACCATTTATTTAATACTATCACTATTTTATAAATGTATGAATGTGGGGAATGCCAGGCCTCCACCGTGGTTCGGATTCACGTTAAACTGTAGGTCCTTCATTTCATCTCATAATCACCCTACCATTACACATTAGCGTAAGTGCGTATAACCCGAACGGGTAGTAAGACGCGGTGCTAAATAATAATAATAATAATGTTGGAATGAGAAAGCAATGTAGACAATGAACTTTGTATCCTCTTTGCTTGTATGGTTTGGAAAATACAGATTCCGGTTGAGACACAGCAATGAAGCTAGAGAGGGTTGCGTTGGGAGGGAGTAGCTATTACTTATGAAGCAGATGTTTGTAAATCAATGTTATATTTAGCAAAATACAAAAGTTTATTTTTGAAAGGTTTTGTCGTTGCATTTTTCATAATTTGTTAAGTGTGTGTTTGATTTAGTCGTGTGCATTTATTAAGGTAGATGATACTTTTAGCCCATTTTTTGAAAATTTGAAGTATTTTTTTAGCCCTGTATATTAGTGTAAATTGAGCTTTTTTTCTTAAGGATTAATTAAAAAGTGTCCGATCCCTTAGCTCAGTGGTAGTGAACTAATTGTCTCGGGTTCAAATCCTGGCATGGCCGAAAAAATTATCAGTGGCGAAATGTGAATTTCGTCTTTCCCAGTGATGAATTAATGGCTGAGGGCTGGATGTTGTGTCTGTTATAGATTTAAGTTAGTTAATAAGTTGTGTGCTGATATTATCAGTCAGCTTAGAAAGTTCATGTTAAATATCACAAGTAGTAATAATTAACATCCAGAGGACATGTTTTCTGTTCCAGAACCTAGTTTAGAGAAACCCACAATTGTGAGGATTCCCGTGCTCACCGAAAAACTAGCGTAGAGCACACAAAAGTTCTCACGTGACGAACTCTAGGCCAATCACAAGATTTCCGCCTTATCGGCGTGAGCTGCTCCGCTAAAGTTCAGCTCTTCTCTACTTCGTCCACTCTACCCGAGATCTTCGGCACGGGAGAACCAATCAAATCTCAGAACCAACCAGCTCAACTTAGTGCGCATGCGTATTTGACAACGCATGCACTGTACAGCTAGAAGCAAGCAGACAGCTTCGTTGGCCTTTGTGTGAGGATATTTTAAATAACTTGTTAATGAAAATCGTGTGTATCGATGTATTGGATTGAGTGACAACACCGCGTTATAATTTGAAACATCCTTCGGGAGAATGATATAAAATATATGTTAATCCACTATAAAATAAAATATGTTGATAATCAGCTGTTTTAAGCTAGCGTTGCAATGCATCATGGGTCAACATACGAGTGAGTTACTGCGCCACTAAGGAAAATTCTGCTTTCTATTTTCGGCGGACGTGTTAATAAAGCTTTAATAAAGAAACTTTTATTTAAAAACCCCCCAAATATAAGTAGTTGTTAAAAACATTTCATCACCTGCACTGTTGGTCACGTGGTTTAAGGAATCAAGCTGGCACTAAACAAGATTGCCAGTGATGGGAGCTAAAGGCCCAAATCTCGTCTGGGTGTACCGGGAGTTGTTTACAACACATCTTTTTTAATATGGTTTCTCCATCGTCTTTATGAAAGAATTCAGGTGCACTTTCTCTAAAATACCCTCCCTATTCATAAACCAATGGTGTAAAAAGAGGGGGTTTCATATAAGTCTATACGTATACAATCTTTCATTGGCAAAAGGTATAATCAAATATTTTAGGGGAATCCTAGGAAAATTAACTTTCTACGCCTTTGCCATATTCCCTTATATTTAACGTGCTAATAATAATAATAATAATAATAATAATAATAATAATAATAATAATAATAATAATAATAATAATTATTATTATTATTATTATTATTATTATTATATCATCATCATTATTAATTATTATAATATTATTATTAATAATAATAGATTAGCTTTAAATAAAAATTCCAAACATTTAG